>JAOEHY010020562.1:0-45452 GCA_025447955.1 Psilopsiagon aurifrons
GGGGTTGAATGAGGACAGGTGGGACTTCCAACAGGGTGAAAAGTCTCAGGGCCATCAAGAGTAAGGAAAAAAGTAGCATCAAAAGCCCCAAGATGAAAGCAATTGCTGCTGCTTGGAGCAGAACTGTGAAATGGTGCTTGATAATACCAGATTACTGAGCTGGTGGTCCGTGAACATCATCCATTGTGTGTGTGAAATGAGACCACCTCCTTCTGGGATGAGGAAAAGCACAGTCGCCAAAAGGAGACACAGCATCTCCATTCAGCATTTCCTACTAGCATTTGGCTCTGCAAGCTCGGTGGCGTCATGTTCATCCACACTGCTGCTAAAAAGCTTCCTGACAGTGCCAAGCCTGCCCAAGCCTCATGGTCGAGATGGGGACAGGAAGAAGGCAGGAGCAGCTCCCCCGACTAAGAAGAGCAGTGCCATGCCGAGGAGAGCATGCACAGTAAGGGGCAGTGCTCACCCCTGTCCAGGGTCATGCCTCCAGGCCTAGGCTATGGCAGAAAAGGGGGGAGCTGAACAGCAGCTTTGCTTGGCATGAGACATTGGTCCATCTGGCATGACAGCCATGAGGACAAGGAGGCAGTGAGCAGGGTCTGCCTGCAGGAGGGCTCGGCTCCCAACTCTGCAGTGGCACAGGGATGATCCTGACCTCCAGCCAGCGGCAGCAGGAGCTGGTCTGGAACGCCATGGGTGAAGGGAGCATACTCTGGAGAAGGAGGAATATGGAAAACATCATTGCAAAACTGTCCTATCCGTCTGTAGGGGAGCTAGATACAGCCTGAAAAGGCAAATGAATGTGACCCAAAAAACCTCAACCAGTTGTTTAAAGAAAATCAAACAGGCCCAGGGACGTATTTTGCCAAACAGAAAGGCAGCGTTTAAAGGGATAAGAAGAGTGTGGCTTAACGAGCAGCACCATTTTGTTTGAGGCAATAAACAGACTCTGGTCTCTCCAACTATCATGTTGCTGGTCCCCAGAGCTGTATGTTCATCTCTTGCTGTTACCTTCTCCCACATGCTCCTATTGATCATCACATCCAGAAAAGGTCTCTTCTGCAATTGCTGTTCAGAGTAGAGATCTGCATGTTTGCATTAACGCTCCAGCCTATTCTTGCCACAGGGAAGGGTGAGATGTCTTATCAGTGGATCCCACATCCCAGGCTGGAGGAAGAACACAGCTGAGAGAAGTATTGGAAATGATGGGCTTGCCAAAGAAAGCTTCTTAGAGCAGAGAAATAAGAGGCTAAGAAAAATGCAGCACTTCACACAGAGAGGCAGATATATGGCCTGCTCAACTTTGAAAGCAGTGTCTGTGGAGCCTGACCAAAAATTCAAGCCATATTTTATAGTATGAGGATTACTCACGCAGTGCCAAGACACTACAGAGATGCTCAGAAAACACCACCTTTTCCTTTTCAACTTCTACTTCCAGTAAAAACCTGAGTTTGTTAGGGCCCCCAGTAAAATTACTGTTGAATGTGGAGGCAATTATAAAATTGTGTATCTAAGAGTCATTGTGTCTGTCTGGCCACAGACATGTGCAGACCTGTATGCTTATGCACCTGCTGCTGTCGCTGCAAATATCACTGTCCCTTGCTCCTTGCTCAGCCCTTCTTGTAGACTTTGTCTCCAGCACTAGGGCATAAAAAAAAGCCACAGGACACAGGATAGCTGAATTATTAAATATGAGTGTCAGACGTAATCTTGTCAATGAGCAGAACAGGGGCAAGGTACAAAAATGCACAATCACTGTTTACAGCTACAAAAAGGTGGGTACATTTTGGCAGCATCAGTATCCAGTAATAAGACAACTGGCTATGAAATTAGGGGAGTCTGTGGCACTGCAGGGCTCAGCTCCAGGTAACCCATACAAAATGCCATCAGACCTCAGAGACGGACAGCTCTGTGGTAGATGCGAATTAGTTCAAGCTTCTCAAAGTACACTCCTCTGTAAAGAATATTACTGCAGATGACACACAAACAGGACACAGCCAATGTGCATTAATAACTATATTATCAAACTGGCAGTTTTTTTGCAGTTGTACATGCTATGTGCTTTTTCATAATCACACCCTTCCATTGTGATCAATTAATTGTGATTCTAAAAGTGGGGAAATAATAATGGAGGTGTCTATTGACACTGGTATCAGAACAATGGAGTATCCATTGAGCAGTTCTGATGCATTTATGTGTTCTAGTTTCGGCTTGACGTAGACACAGAGTTGGATGGATTTTATGACTACTAGACCATAGAGATTAGTGTGAAGCGTTTGTTCAAGTGCTCCACTGAATCAGAGCCATGAAAGTGGACATCTGGCTTTAAATGGATGCTTTAAGGCTTTGCTGAAAAGCAGTGGGATTTTAGAAGTGCTTTGTTGAATGGCCTTAATTTATCAACCTCAGTTTAAAAAGAAAAAAAAAAAAAAAGTTAATATATTGCACCATTGCTGGTTTTCTGAATCAAGACATTTCTTTGGCTGGAATCTGGAACAGCGAGGAAAATTTAAGATAAATCAGGGTTCTGCCACATTTGAAGCAATAATAGAGTCCAGAGGCATACTTGAAAGATGACATTTGCTTCAGCAGAAGATACCAATTCATCTGGATCAGTAATGGATTGGAAAATGCCATCTAAATAAAACACATGTTCTCACAGGAACACCAAATAACAAATGCTAAAGCAGACACTGAGGCTACAAACTCCTCATTAAAATAACCCCAAAATGGGGTTAGCTGCCCATGGGGTTAGTTCTAGAAACATCAGATGGGAACAGAAATGTCCCCTGAAAGCCTAGAGCACTGAGTTCGGGGTCCTGGTCCACCACAGCTTACGTGCTTGATATGGCAAAGCCATTTCCCTTGTTCTTCAAGTGCCACCTGAGAAGTCAGCGTCATCCTAAGTATCATGCTTTACAGTAATTAAAGAGATTCATGGTTGAGCTGCTCCAACACTACAGTGAATGGGTGACAGACACCTCAGACAGGTAGGACAAGTCTCAAAATTGTCACTCACAGC
Source organism: Psilopsiagon aurifrons (assembly GCA_025447955.1). Lineage (NCBI taxonomy): Eukaryota > Metazoa > Chordata > Aves > Psittaciformes > Psittacidae > Psilopsiagon > Psilopsiagon aurifrons. The sequence continues at coordinate 3,023 of JAOEHY010020562.1, forward strand.
CATCAGGAATCTCATGCCCTTGCAGTGGCAGCTGCCTTTTATTTATGTTTGTTTCACATTTCTTTCATTAAACATCGAAAGAAGATCTTATGGTAGAGCAATGGCAATGGGAAGTGCATACTGGAGTTCATATCAAATAAACCTAAAAGGTAGCTGCTGCTGCAAGGGCTAAAGGCAGCATAAACCTGTCAACATCACCAAATGTGGTATAAGCACGGAGTCCAACTCCCCTTCGGGTGGGTCCACAGACTACAGGTTTTCCAGCAGATCCCTGGGTGGCAACAGTACATTTTTGCCCTCAGAGTGCTGCCACAAAAAGTGTGCATTGCGTACAGTCAATGCCTACATACAAAGCACAGCATGTTAACCTGCAACAGCTTCTCCAAAATAGTCTGCTATGCACTGGGGGAGCAATAATCACTACTGATTCCCTGAATGGTTAATCTGCAGGGAAGGAGGTCTGGCTCTGTAACTCCCCTAACCTGAACAGGCTGACAGGACGCTAACAGCCTGTGTGGATGAATTTGATTTAACCAGTTTCCAAAGGTAAGTATTAAGGCAGAACATTCTTATTCAGAGACATGTTTTGACATGGTTTGCACACATATTTAAAGGAAGCAATTCTGATAACTGCAAATAACTGTCCTTTTAGACATAACAAGTGATAGGGAGTTATCTTTCTCAGAAGCATGAATCCTCCAAAATCCATCTACTTCCATTATCTGTATCTCAGGATTATCTGTTAACTGTCTCCAACTCAGAATGATTTCATTACCAGGCTCACTGAGAGATTATATTCAAAGAAAAATACCCCAAAGAGATCAATTTTCTTGGCAGAAAAAGGCAGTACTCCTTATGGCTTTGGGAGTAACACTCATGGGAAAGTGATCTCCCACACTTAACAGCAGGAAAACAACAGGGGCCTGAACTGATTACTCAGCCATAGCAGGAGAAAATATGGAGCATTTCTCCTCATTTTTTCTTACTGGAAGCCACTAATAGCAATCATTCCAGGCTCTGAAAGCTTTTTAATCCCTAGCTATGTTACATATATATATATATATATGTAAAAGTAGGATCTTTTAAAAGGTATTTCAGAAGTCCAGCAATCCTAAATAATGTCAACTGCACTTTACAGATAAAAGAAATCCTAGGCCATACCACATGGTCACAAATTTGAGGAATAAGACAAGAATAAGAATCAGTGGCATAAAAGCACAGCTCTGTGCTTAGCTGCCATTTACTGGAGTTTTTTAAGGTCCTACTATCTGCTAAAAATGCATTTAATATCTTGAGAACATGTGAGCACAACAGTAGATCACATGTGTGCAGACGTACAGAAGTAATCCTTCTAGCAATGAAGAACACACCACATTATGGACATCTCTGCAAAGTGTGAGAGAAAAACAGTCTTTTAGTGCAATGCAGATGCATACCAGAGACCCCACAACTCAACATACCCTCTTCATCAGCAACTGTAGTGACAGGACAAGGGGGAATGGGTCTAAACTTAAACAGGGCAAGTTCAGGTTAGCTATAAGGAAGACTTTCTTTATTGTGAGGGCGATGAGGCACTGCAACAGATTGTCCAATAAAATGGTAAATGCTGCATCCCTGGTAATATTCAAGGCCAAGCTGGACAGAGCCTTGGGTAACATGAGCTAGTGTAAGGTGTCCCTACCCATGGCAGGGGGGTTGGAACTGTCTTCACACAGGAGGTGCTCAAGCCCCCTGATCATCCTCGTGGCACTCTTCTGGACTTGCTCCAACAATTCCATGTCCTTTTTATGTTGAGTACACCCAAACTGTACACAATACTCCAGTGATCTTAAGGTCCTTTCTAATCCAAGCCATTCTATGATTCTATGATGGGCCATCTGTATTCTGCTTTGAAAATTCCCATTCTGAAGAATTACTCTGTTTTCACTTCTGCACCTGACACAGCTGTGAGGACTAGTAGGTAGCTGACTTTCCCCCTCCTGGGCACAGGGGAACTCCTCCACCATGCAAATTCAGGAATACTACACTAGCATGTTATCCAAGATGATTATTCCTTTTAGAAATCTTTCCTCTCCACACAGGCCAGCACAGGATAGGAACTCAATCCACGTACATTAACTCTTCTTGGATTTGTTTCTCAGACAGTATTTCTGCCAATGGCTATTGGCAGAATATCAATAGCCATTGTACTGTAGGGCAAAGCTAGATAAAATCATCTTCCAAGTCCAGCTACCACAGTATTTGCCTTCTTATTCTAGGCACACTACATGCCAAGCATGTAGTTTCTACAATGTACAGTATTTCTAAAGAGAATGAAGAAAATTCCAGGTACTGAATTCTTGAAAAACATTACACTGCAACAAACTATGATAAATAAAGATTAACCAAAGCACTCCAGCATCCCAATATTACTGAAGTCAGTGGGAGTCAGCTATGTGCTCTGGGTGAAACACTGATCAATATGGGGAGAACGCTTTGTCTCCATGAAGTTAAAATCGCTAGAAGCAATTGCAACAGCAAGATGTTGAAACACCTTTGCAGGCAACCCGTCCTCAGAAATGCTCTCAGCACTCTGCAGCTCTCACAGATACCAGTACTCTCCCCAGATCTTCCAGAAAACATTATGCATCCATCAGGTTCTGTTGTTGTTTTGATTTCAGGGAATCATACAGAAGAGCAATGTTTTTTTGGGTGAAAGCCAGAGAAAGGCCAAAATGCCAACAACTGCATGAAATCTGTAATTTCATGCTGTGTTGAACTGCCTGGCTGCCCTTACTGCACTTCTTTTGCAAAAATTATTTATTAGCATGGTTTTAAATGAGATGCTTATTGTTGGATTGTAAAAATATTTTCCATTTATAGGAGACCTACAAAGAAGAATTAGAAGAAATAAAGCAGCTGATAAGCACCAAATGTGTAGCTTATTTTGCAGATTTATTTATGTAAGAGATAGCATCAGTGGTTTCTTGTCAAACATTAAAACATAATACTACAAGCTGCAGCTTATTCATGCATTGCAGTGTTATACAAGCACTGTGACTGATCTCAAATTACTACCAAAACACTGAAGCACTGTGTGATGATTCCTCAGTGTAAATAAATAATTATCATATTCCTATTAAAAACAGCATTGCATAAATCTTTATTTTTTAATCACGTCAATATTGTGGTTAGTTTGCCCTCCAGTCCCAATTAAAATATACACAGGTAATTCTGATGAGCATACATTTAAGTTTACATCCTGAAAACCCCAAATTCGGTCTTCTTTGTAGGTGCATTTAATGCTGCACTGAGGCTAAGGCCCAAAACCAGTCTTGTGTCAGCTGGATCAATAATTCCATCATCCCATAATCTAGAAAAAACAAATTAATCAAGCAATCATTATAAAGGATATTAACATACAGAGCAGGTAGGTCTTCAAGCACATGAAGCTGAAAATGACTATACTAAAGAGAGTGGACTAAAGAGTTAAATTATACTTGAAGCCATGGAGTTAATTAACCTTAACCATTGATGCAATTGACTAGTATGTGTTACTCTGTGGAATTTGTCATCTAAAATAAATTTTGGACAAAAGAAGAACATCATGTCTACATACTTCAAATGAGATTATTCATACTTCCTTTCAGTATGAAGTCATCACCTTAGAAAAAAGAGACCCTCTTTGGTTTTTAATATTTACATGGACAATGACCTTTTATCAATTACCTGTCTTCTTCGAGTAAGAATGTTAGTATTTTAAAGACTATATTACATCATTTTTTAACATCACTCAGGTTAGTTCAGCTGCCAAATGAGAATTGCACATGTTTTTTCCTTCTTCATTTAAAGACCAGAGTAAATTCGAAGTATTTCCAGCATTTGTGATATTCATTTTTTCTGAAGGCCATTTCTAAACAACTACCCTTCTTAACCCAGCCCTGAAATCAATCAAATTATGAATGGGGAACTACCAAATTCCCAAGTCTCCAGAATCAAACACACTTGTATATAGACTCTTTGATGTTATCTAAAAATTTAAGTACTTGCGGTATCAGCTCCCTGTGACAGCTCTACCCTACCCAAAATAAAATCCATGTCAGAACTCTCAGCAGGCTACAAAACTGTAAATATTGTATAACTACTACCCCCCCAGCACCATACTTAAAACAAGATACCACATTGCTCACTGCAGCCCAGCCTGGCTGAAATAAGCGTACACTGTAATTTGGGTCTGCAAAACATATACACAGTATCTCTGGTTAAGACAGTGATCCTCCTCCTCCACGCCATTTGCATTCTTTTTTGAACTTACTTGAGAGTCGGCTAATGCTTAATTGTTTGTCTACAGAAAATTTAAAAATACAAAAAAGGGTCATGAATAGGGAGCTAAGGCTGACTCCACCAAGAGAAAGCACAGCCATTCCTTCCTAACTGAAGTTTCCAGCTGCAAATCGACTACTGTTGAAGATTAACTGCAAAAAAAAAAATAATCTATTAGACAAGACATTACATATTTTGCACTCCTCTCAATACTAAATGTGCCAACTGCATCCCCTGAAGAAAAAGGACTGCAAACTGTACATAACACATGCTGGTAAGTTCAAGGCAGCAGCAGGCACTTTCCATCTTTGCTGTGTTTCGCCATTTCCTGTGAAAGCTAATATTCATCAAATCAGATAAAAACATTAAGAGACTGACATGCTTTTATTTTACAACAAATACATGTATCCATCCTAGGATGCACAAAGTAGAATTTCAGTAAAAGACACCTATAACAAAATGAGGCATGACTCAGCCTAGGAGCCTGCTCTTCAACTAGCAGAGAGAGTAAAGCTTACCTAACTGAGAAAGAACATTCTAGTATATCTTATCATGGTGCAGCTCCCAGGGTAGAGAAGACTTGTTACCCTAGATAGGGTACAAGAGCAAAGCTCAAGTACAAAAGAAGAAAGGAGTTCGAAAAACTTCACTGTTAACTGGTCAAAATTATGCGTTATGATGGAAGAAATGGACGGATGGTCCCAAACAGCATAGAAAGAAAGAAATCTGGTAAAAAAAAACCAAAACAACTTCTTTCAAGGGAAAAAAAAATGCTATAAACCCAAATTACAAACATAAGGAAACTAGCTCTATCTAATTTGTTCTCATTTTAGGATTCTCAGTTATCTCCTTTCTAGTGGGCTAATAAGCTGTGCACTGGAACATTCTAACAGCCACACTTGTGTCTGCACAGAAGTGGTACTATCAGCAGATTTTATTGTAGGAGATACACAAGAATTGTCTGCATGGAATTCTGAATAAGTGCATTGTATAAGCTCTTGTAGTCTGGTTCCCGACAATAATTTCTTTCCTAATGTTAGATAGCTTTAAATTCTAAGTAGTAACTCATTAAAATATTTTGGCATATTTCAACAGTATTCCATTCAAAAGAGACACAGAGTAACTGCTTCTTAACATACAGCAAAATCACTTAGAAGGTCTTGCTCAAAATAACCAAAGGACCACGTATCAATTGATTTACTTACTTAAGAACTATTTAAATTCTCTTGATTTTTCCCATGATAATGGTTATACCTATTCATGTATTTTAGCATCACAGACTGGCTGAGACAGAGCATTTCTACAATACTTCCAATATCATCAAGTATGCTTTACCAGAGTTTAATACATATTCCTTTTTTTTTTTCCTCTTCTTGTAAGTTAATCTTGGTTTACTTTTAATGAATGTCCTCAACACAAGTAGGATATGGAGCTGTTGGAACAAATCCAGAGGAGGGCCATGAGGATAATCAAGGGGCTGGAGCACCTCCCATATGAAGACAAGTTGAGAAAGTTTGGGCTGTTCAGCCTGGAGAAGGACTCTTCATCAGGGACTGCAGTGAAAGGAGAAGGGAGAATGGGCTCAAACTTAAACAGGGGAAGTTTAGATTGGATATAAGGAAGAAGTTCTTTACTGTGAGGGTGGTGAGGCACTGGAACAGATTGCCCAAGGAACTGGTAAATGCTCCATCCCTGGCAGTGTTCAAGGCTGAGCTGGACAGAGTCTTGGGTGGCACGGTCCACTGTGAGGTGTCCCTGCCCACGGCAGGGGGGTGGAACTAGGTGATCTTAAGGTTCTTTCCAACCTAAACCATTCTGTGATTCTATTGACTCTATGAATATTGGCAGATTAATCTGCTGACAGGATGGAGAATATACCTGTTAAAAGTGAAAGGCAAAGTAGTCTGGTAAGGTCAAAGCAACTACAATCCCTTTCTTTTCTTAGGACTGTGAAAAAACAACTGTAAGCACAATCTCAAGTACAGTAATTTCTGTTTTTTAGAAAACTGAATTTTTTGACTATTACAGGTTTGTCTGCTTTGCATATCAATTTTTTTATTGAATACTTGTAATTAACTTTTTCATTTATGAAACACACTGAAACTGAATGAAGAAACTGACATGTGTTAATAAGTCTGCTAAGGGTGTGGGGAGGGGAAGGGATGAACTGAATAAGAAAGAATCACCAACTTAATGCAGTACCTTCCAAGCTGCCGCTTCATACTGACTACCACTGTAATAAACACTTTCAAATATGAAGAACGTTTTAATGGCAGAGTTGTTTTTGTAACAACACAATTAACTTATATTGACAACCACAAAGATTTTAGGTTTAGAAGTCAAGCTGCTTTCATATGGTCACCCCTGGCTTCTTCTTCTCTTTGTTTAAAGGAAACTACATTCTCTACTGGGCTGTAACATTAATAATTAAACTATCTATTAAAACCCCACTGCTAGAACATGAGTCACAACTACACTCATAAAATATGTGCTACTGAGACACTGTGAGTAAAAGAAATAAAGTTCCCCAAAGTGAAATACTCATGTAATTTGTTAAGATTCAAACTTAACATTTCACTGAAATCCTTTTAGAAAACTGCAAGCAGATTAATGTAACTCATTAAAAAGGGTACTACCTAATGACTCCCGTTAATTAAAACTGCTCACTGTGAAAGATTCCAATCAAATAATTGATCGAAGTTTGATTAGAAAACACAACTGCAGGGAACACGACTGACATCCTGTACATATAACAAGTTACAATTTATAAGCAAAATCTTAGAAGCAGAGTAAATATGGAAATTTGCTCATATTTTAAACATCACTAGGGCATTTTCCTTCCTTCTCATTACTACTGCTAAAATTTTAATGCAAAGCCTAATGAAGCCAAGTGGAAGAGTCACATCATTCTCCATGGACATGAAGGGTGAGGCAGACTACTCCCATATTTTAGGAGTGAGGACAGCACAAGGGAGCCTCCAAACCAGCTGCATCTGAGCAGCAATGCAGACAGCAGTCTTTCTGCCCATCTATCATTCATTCCTCTCAGCACTGCAAAGCTGTTTGTTGGAGAGCTCTTGTTGGAGTGATCCAATTAGCTCTGACAAAACTAAGGCTATCCAGATTCAATTTCAATACAGCATCCTAACATTTGGTCAAAAGTCAACTGTTACTTTTACCATGCTTGAAGCCAGACAGGAAGCATCCTTTAGAGGAAAGGGAACAGGTTAGTTTGTCTCCCTGACCTATGGCAAATACTTCCCAATAAGCAGTTGCTGATGTTGGCTGACAAATGATTTGGCTTCAAGGTGCCAGATGGCTAAATCCCTCCTTCATGTACATTTCTTGCTGCAAAGGCAAATTCTACTTCATTTCATTGTCTCTGCTTGGGCAGCCTATTCCACAGTAATGAAAACTTTATAGAGCTATCAGTCTGAGCTCTTGCTTAGGAATTAGCAAGAAATGAAGGAACAAGCCACACATGTCATAATATTGGCAGGAAAGCATGAAATCAGAGCAGAAAACATAGGAGTATCTAATCATATACCTAATTATCTCTAGTAGACAGTAGAGAGCAATTAAGAGCTCCTAGACAATGCACTGTACCTGCATGTATTGAAGAGACAGAGAAAACAGCCTGGAGTGCTTTGACCTGAGCTAGCTTTCTCACAAGCACTCTGCAGTGAAAAGGGGCATTTCACTTTCGCTGCTTCTAGCCAGATGAACTTCAGCAGGATTTCAGCTCTGACATTTGACTTCATGTCTCAGTTGGGCTTATTAGCTTGACTAAAGCATCACATGAACCCAACCATGTGCAACCCAGACCCACACTAGTTCTCAGCTAGCTCACATCTGTGCATGTTAAGTTTCCTCTCCAAGCTACAGGCATAGTAGGAAGTACATAATTACCTTGCTTTTTTAAGTGAAGGAAAAGATGTCTAGTATTAATTAGCATTTCCTAACCCGTAGGCTAGGCAAACTTAGGCTATTTCCTGAGATGCCTTCCAGATTTGCAACATCACAAAATGGCCAGATATTCTGGAAACATGAACTGGTAGAAATTGCTCAGTAGAAAGTTTCTTGCCTAAAAATCACTGGATATTATCAAAAACTCTGAATCACACTTTTTTAAAATTTTTATTTCAACCTTAATCTTACATCTAAAACTACTTTTCTGCAGATTGGTAACTTACTGTGGTAAATACTGTTGGTTTCAGGGAGAGGACAAGTTTTTGTATCACTGATAAATACCGAATAAATAGTATGATAAATATATCCAATTATTTTCATTCATGACTACGAAGAGACTATGACTGTGTTTCCAGTGAACATGTTAAAAAAAGCAAATGTAAAAAAAAGAAATAAATCAAACCATTCAGATTATCTCATCTTCTCCTCCATGCTAGAGATTAATTTTGAAAACAGGAAGCCTGGCTTATCTTTCAAATGTTATTGTAGCAGTGGAAAAATCTTCTCCTTAAAATTCAGTTACAATATGTGTTTTTATTTTTCCTTCTTGATTCAGGGCACAAGGCTTTGTGACCCAGGTACTAGGCTTAATCTTTAAGGGCTAGTAAGAGAGATAGCACAGAAATTTTTAACAGCTGAACCCATCTTTTAATTTGGGGAAACTACAATGAAATTTAAATCAATTAAAAAGATACAAAATTAAAAAACTATTAAAAAAAATTAAGCCAGTGTTCAACCAAAAACTCCATGTCAATAACAATTCAGGATTTCACACAAGTATCCTCACTCATTACATGTAAAAACCACAATACATAATAACTTAGTAGCAGTGGGTGTTGTAAGCATGCATAAAGCCCCAAGAAGCTGAGAATATCTACAACTCTGCAACACTACCACATAGGCAGAAGCAGAGACCAAACACTGATGAGACTAAGACCTTCCCCAAATCTATGACCCACATGCTGTACAACAGCACCACTGAAACCTGCCTAGAAGAAATCATAAACCCTGTGCTACATATCCTGCTAAGACAGGGCAAAATGGTAAGAGCTTCCATTTGATAACACTAATCTGATTAAACATTCAAATGAATATAGATCCCCCAGGTACAATGATTTCAAGTTAACTGCACTATTCCAACAGAAACTAGCGTAAAAGCTACTATTAATTTTATATCTTCCTTTAGATCATGATAAACAATTCATAAAGGATCTCTCTGATGATATGCTGCAGCTGTACCAAATCTGTCATACACAAGATTAAGCAGGTAGGTTACTAGGTTACACAAAAAGGTCCCCTAACTCCTTCTCTTATTGGCATCTTTACGGCACTGCCAGCATATATCTGTTCACACAATTTCTGCCCATGATGCCCACATCAAAATATCAAATCCCAACCACTCTGTACTTAGTTTGTTTCCAGACTTTCCTGCCAGCATGTAAGAAAACCATGAGTAACTCTAATTCAGCTACACAAAACCAGACACACTCGCAGTTATGTAGAGTAACTTTCTTTCTGCAAAATGAGAAGTCACAGAGGCACAGCAAAGCTGCATTATTACATGCTACCATCTAGCATCAGCAGCAGCTCAGACCTTGTGCTTTTGGATATCATAAGCAGAAAAACATGCTGGAACGACCAGTACAGACAGGATGAAACTGATGTAGAGTAACAATCAGAGGCCAAGAAAGGCTCCAAAGCCAGTTGCCAGAGGATGCCAGGATGCCATGCTGCTTCATAAGCCTCACTAGTTCCCGGGCACTTATTAATATTCCACTAACCTGAGCACAAAATGCTGCAAAGGACTTCCTAACAAACATAAATATGCAGTACATATTCAGCCAATGACCTGAATCATTCAATACAGTCACCTACCAATAATGACCTGAGATCTGCAAATGCTTTCAGGTCTTCCTGGAACCTCTGCTTTACCATTGGTCTCTTTTACTTGCAGAATCCCACCAAAATTAATTCTTCCTAACATACATGCAGCCACTCATTACACCACTGTTCAGATACTACTTTGGGTAGAATGATAAAACTTATTCAGAATAATATACTTAGAATATAAAGTCCATGCTACCATATCATTACTTACAGAACCAGCAGAACAATTCCTACAAGTGCATGCTTTTTTCTGAAATGGTACAGAAGAGAGACTTCAAAGTCTCTAAGACAGATAAAACATTGATTTGAAGCTTGTTGTGCTTTACTCTGGTATATCAAACACAATCTGTGTGTCAGATTGCTCTCTTCTTCTGTTCTTCAGCTCCAAGATTCAGATGTTATTGTTATGTCATGTGATTAAAATTAAGATTTAGAAAAGTCATTTATACATTACCTTGCACTGGAATAATAAGGGTTTCCTTCCTCCTCGAACCTCCTAATGATTGGCTCCTTCAAAGCTGCTTCTTCTGCCTCAGATAACTAAAAACCCAGGCAAATAAACAAACATAGATACTCTTTGATATTTTGTCCCACAATGATGGGAGAACTTTGTATGAAGCACCAAACTCCAAGAAACTGCCCAAATCATCTCCCCCAAGTTTTTCCCCCTTTTTACATGATGTTATCAATTTCGTGTATTTGACAATGAAATTAAAACACCACTTTTCAAAACCTGTGGGTAGGAAAAAGAGTTGGAAGAATATACTTAACGGAATATAATAATAATTGGGTATTAGCATCTGAAAAACTCCTGAAAAACTTGCTGTACTCAACAAACCCTATTTTGAGTTGCTTTTGGCAGGATCTTTTAATAAAACAAGTCTGGTTTTTTTTTTCTAACACTAGGTTTCTCTATGATCCAGAGTGGTCACCACTGTAATCCAGAAAATTTTCAAGTTTCTAAAACACTTTACTGACAATAATTACAATTATTTTTCTCAAACTTCTTTCTGGCTTTCATTCTGTCCATCTGAGGGATTTGCGAAATCCAGACAGAGAGAATTAAAGATGAATATATTCTACTCATTGAAAGCTCAAGTAACATGTAGAAAAAAGAAATGTTGAGCTAACACGTACACACCCTTCCTTTTTATGAATACGAAAGTTTAAGACACCACAATAAAACCACCTATGAGATCAAGGCAACAGTATAAATACAAACTATGTAATTTAAAAAACACAGCAGAAAAGAGTGCACATAGAAACTAGAAAAGATTATTAAACAAAATACAGTCATTTTCAATTAAAATGCTGAAATGAGTCAAAACAGTCTAGAAACATTTACAGACTTCTCCTGTCGTAAGTTTCATAATTGTCAGTCACTGAATAATTTGAGGTTGTGCTTTCTGTAAAACTGCCTAACTCAAAAGTAAATGGAAAGACACTTCGTTCTCACATATTCCTCTGCATTCTCCCAAACCAGGGAGGATCCCTGCTGCTCATTAGAACTAATAATCTGGTGCACAAAACACAGACGTGGATGTTATGAGAAATACTCCTCTTTTTAAGCAGACAAGAAGTGTAATGAATGATCTTCACATTACAAGGTGTAAAAGGCAGCATTTCACAAATCTGGCATGTTTGTCAATGCACTAGTTGGCATTCAGAGAACAATACAGCTCGTTGGAGTCTCAATCTGTCATATCCTTTCCTAGCTCAAGAAGTGAGCAACTCCATTGAAAGTGTAAACGATAATGACATTACTGCAAATGAGAGAAGAAAGATGTACCTGTTTTCCCTCCCTTGCTTTTTGGTCCTTAGCTATTGTAGCTAGAACAGTTGCAGCTTGTTCCCCTCCCATCACCGATATGCGAGCATTTGGCCACACATACAGAAATCTTGGACTAAAAAATACATATTAAATACCAGAATAAGACATTGTCTTATTTCACAGTAAAGAAATACTTCTCACTCAGCCAAGAATTCATTTTCATGCATGACAGTCTTACAGTGTACTGTTTTTAAAGACTGCAAAGTAACACACTTCAATCCTTGCAGCATTAGGTTTGAAAATATGAAAGTTCTGTTTATTTCCTATATCCAAGCACCTTAAAAAATAATTTCTTTCTTGAGACTCTTCATTTAACACTACTGTAACCCCACCAGCATTCCAGAATTTTTCTCTTTAGAAGTATTACCAATGACTTCAATAGTAATAGGGATCTTGAAAACTGGAAAGAACATTTATGTGAGTCTTGTCCAAAAGGTAAAAAAAAAAAAAAAATCCTCATAGATTCTGCAAACATTACTCATAAAAACAGGCCCATGAAAGTGAATAAGGATTTTTTACACAAGCAGGTACTTTTCACATGTATGCAGAATAAAGGACCAGCCCAAACTACTACTGACTCTTCAGGATTATACAATTTTTCCTCCAAGAGGAAATGGGCAAAAAACATATCAACACATTTACATGTTACATCTCCTGCATCACCTAATTAGAGATTAATCATGAGCCTATAAATCTCTACAGGTTAGTCGGGTTGGTTTTTGCCTATCACCATATTCAATGAAAATTGCTTTGCTTTCCAAATAGCATGACTTCTGCATGCACCAGAACAGTACTTCCAGGGTATGTTCTCTCAACTTAGTCTTATCTCCTGTCATAACTGGAAGTAACACTTACCTATATGCTCTTCCACACATCCCATAGTTTCCAGCTCCATAAGAACCACCAATAATTACTGTTATTTTAGGTACACTGGCACAAGCTACAGCAGTTACCATCTTGGCACCATCTTTTGCTATTCCTTCAGCTTCATATTCTCTGCCAACCATGAAACCTAAAGAATTACAACATGAAAGAAAGGCTCACTAACTTTATATTAATATAATATGCTCAATGTCATATTATGTGCTTTATAGCACATGCAGAAAAAATGAAGAACAAATAGTAATGCAAGGCCTTCACCAGCTGCTGACAAGCTGAAGATGCAGTGCAAAAAAGCACACAAGATACTGTATAAAAGTTACAGACTTAACAACAAAGCCTGCAACACAGTGAAACTTCAAAATACTGAGCTTACTCACCTGTAATATTCTGCAAAAACACAATGGGAATATTTCTCTGGCAACACAACTGGATAAAATGTGTACCCTGTGGAGAGAAAAGAAAGGGGAAAAAAACAAACTAAAAAATCAAAAAAGAATAAGCCATTAAAGCTGGGTAAGTGAAGCTATTTCTACCAGCAATCTGAAGACTGTGACAAGTTTCCTTCCACCAAAGTCCACAAGCATATTTAGACCATGAAGTACTGCATCACACAAAGTCAACTACAAAACATATGTTCACTCCAGAAGAACATGCCAAAAAAGTGTGAGTTCAAGGATGAAGCAGAAATTACATCCTTAAAAAGCAACACTGCTGATACTGAAAGGCTGAACTGTTTTCACTCAGCCAGTATGTAGTTAAAACCACAGGCAGCTTCACAGTGTGGCGTGTGATACTGAGTTTTGCAGAACTGTGTCGTAGAAATTGAGATAACCAGTGGGAAAAAAGGAGCGCCATGTATTCTGCATAAAACAAAAGTATTCTCTGAAATAGGTAGAGACCCACATACACCATTTGCTCATGGGCAGACCAATTGCTCTAACACTCTTTTCCTTCTTCTCAGGGCAAGTGCCTTCTCCCCATTTTCTTGGAAACAACCATTTTTCCTAGAAAAGATACAAATAGTAGATTCCAAGCTTCTGTTTCACAGAATCACACAATTGGTTGGAAAAGACCTTTAAGATCATGAAGTCCAACTGTTACCCCAGGAACTAGAAAAAAAAAACCCTAGCAAAACACTATTTCAACTAGAAATAATCAAGATCAACAAAGTTCCTCAGGTTGCTTACACACTGCTGGTGAAAAAAAAAATATATATGTATAAAAGTACGTGGCATGTGGCACAGCAACCGAAACAAAACTCTTCAAAATACAAACCGAGCAAAATTTATGAAAACAAAAGAGAGAAAAATCATACAGCATAACCCTTAGGCAGGTTTTCAGAGAAGCATTCAAAAAGTATAGTTATGATCACAGGAAAACGATGTATCCCAACGTATTACAAAGATGCCAGAAGAAAAAAAAAAGAATACTGTTAGATTGCGATGCTTACAGAAGCAATATCACAGACAAAGGTCTTGCCAGAAGTGAACCAAATGAAACATTGCCATCTCCTTTTGCAGTACTGATATGGCAGCAAAAGTCAGAAGAGGAATGTTTCTTATTTATTTTCATTGGTAGGAAAAAAGTTGCAGCACTAAGTGATCACAAAAATACCGAGAGTATCAGAAATACGAAGAGTTATTTTCAACTTGCAAGTATTTGCGTTCAAGCAAATGCTAGCCTAAAACAATGTCACTTACTGGCAGTACTCCAAGTTGACAGTATTCCTTCAGTATGTAAAACTCAACTTCATGTATTATTTTATTACATCAATAAATCAAGTAAAATTACTTTCTTTCTCCAAATATCTCTCACAGCTTCCTTTTTCCTCTAGATTTTCAATACTGATTTCGCCACCCTTAGTTTGAGGAGCTTGCTAGAACAAAACTACCATATATAATTGCTATTACAAAAATTCAACAACAGACTGTCATTTCTTGAAAAAATGAACTAAAGCAAACAACACAGAACATGGTAAGTCCTGCTATACTCAGAAACTTTATCACCACCAATCCCACAAACCCAACCTGTAAAGCACTGTTAACTATATGACATTCCATCAAAGATGCCCTTTAATTAATAAAATTAATATTTTAGTTCACAGATTTGGTAAGACTGCACATCTTCACTCAGTCGAAGCCAGAAGCTGCTGCTTCAAAGTATAAAAATTAAACCTCTGGTAAAAAATGAACTGAGTACTTGAATCCAAGTTTGAAATTCTCCAGTAATAAATTACAGTGTTTCATAGTTTACAGGTTAGGAATTATAATTAGTAGGGTAATTTATACAATCACCAAGGATTTTTCTTGTAATGGCTGTAACTTGCAGGATTACCATTTCATTCGTGGTGCTGTCACACAAATACACTGTATTTTCCTACTGATCTATCTTTGACCTTTCCTATGGACTTCATAAAAGAAAAATCTACAGAACACCATTTCTAAAATATGGTCAAATATTCTTACAGCCTATTAAGCTATTTCATGTCAGTCTGCTTTCATATTTTAAAAACCTTCTCATTTCAACATAAAGCTGAAACAAGAAACAACACACCAAGCTGTGTGGTTTGGCTGATATGCTGGTGGGAAGGAATGCCATCCAGAGGGACTTCAACAAGCCTGTGAGGTGGAGTGATGCCAAACTTATGACAAGGTCCTACGCCTGGGTCAGAGCAATCCCAGGCACAGCTGCAGGTTGGGCAGAGAAGAGATTCAGAGCAGCCCTGCGGAGAAGGACTTGGGGGTGTTGGCAGATGAGAAAATGAACATGAGCCGGCTTCAGTGTGCGCTCACAGGCCAGAAAGCCAACCGTATCCTGGGCTGCATCAAAAGGAGCATGATTCAGCAGGTCAAAAGAGGTGATCCTGCCCCTCTATTCTGCTCTCGTGAGATCTCATTTGGAGTACTGTGTACAGTTCTGGTGTCCTCAACATAAAACCAACATGGAGCTGTTGGGACAAGTCCAGAGGAGGGCCACGAGGATGATCAGGGGACTGGAGCACCTCCCGTATGATGACGCGTTGAGAAAGTTGGGACTGTTCAGCCTGGAGAAGAGAAAGCTGCGTGAAGACCTCATAGCAGCCTTCCAGCATCTGAAGGGGCCGGGGCTATCAGGATGCTGGGGAGGGACTCTTCATTAGGGACTGTAGTGAGAGGAGAAGTAGGAATGGGTTCAAACTTTAACAGGGGAAGTTTAGATTGGATATAAGGAAGAAGTTCTTTACTGTAAGGGTGGTGATGCACTTCAACAGGCTGCCCAAAGAAGTTGTGAATGCTCCATCCCTGGTGGTGTTCAAGGCTGAGTTGGACAGAGCCTTGGATGACATAGTCTAGGGTGAGGTGTCCCTGCCCATGGCAGGGGTGTTGGAACTAGATGGTATTAAGGTCTTTTCCAACCCTAACTATTCTATGATTCTATGGTTCTAAGTTGTACACCAGAAGTTTTGTTTTTCAGTGGCAAAGAAGATAATTATTTATTTACCTTTTTTGCTGACTCTGAGAAAAGAACTCCGTTGTTTCCAATAATCCCTACTGGATAACCAAATATTCTTGCAAATCCTGAAGGAGAAAGATAAATTTATAAGTTTTCAAATATATTTATTTTACCATAATGTATGAAGATAAGACTTTATTGGTAACAGAAGATACTATTCTTTTGAAAAGAAAAATGTTATTAAGAATATCAATGGGTGAGCCAAACAGAATGAATCCAACTGTAAAAGAGTGGGAACACATACAGAATAAGTATCATATATGTCTAAATACCTGTAATTAAAGTATCCCCATACAAGGCTTTGAATTCATCAAATTTACTTCCGTCTACAATTCTAGCAATGACCTTCAGAAAAAGTAGAAAAATAAAATTAAATTCAAAATCCTTCATAGTTTTTGTTTAGAAGGAAAGACCATGCTAACATATAACTTAAAATAAATGCTTTCCATTTAGAGAACATCAAACGGCCAACCATAAAAATAGTCTTGTACGGCAGGCAATGCCCATTTACTTTTTAAACTGTGATTTATCTACATGATCATAAAAAATGGAATTTCAAAATTAAGAATATTCTAAGAGAACAATTTAAATTATAATCAAAGTTTCCATATTAGTTAAATTTTAAAGGAAAACTGCTACCTCTGCTTATAATGAACATTCATCAGTAGACTGACACCCATAAAGAGAAAAAAAAATACACAGCCATAAGTCACTTTCTTAGAGAAAAGCCTATTTTCAGCTTTTCTTAAATTTGTGACATACAAAAATAATGATGCTGTGTTCTGAGGTTCCTCTGAGAGGCAAAGCAGCCATTTCATATAAATACAGATCCATTGATAGCAAGCTATTACAACTTTTAAAGAGTGTAGTGTTAGACTCAATCAAAGTGTTTACTTTTCTTTACCTTACTGCACAGCAAATCCTAGTAATATCTGATGAAATATTTTAAGAAAGTTACATACTAAGACATTTCCTAAAACAACTACTTGGTTGGTAATGAGAAAGGCTCTGAATATGGGATCTATGCAAAACATGAGAACCTATGTGGTCTCCGATGAAGGTACTCAGGCAAATAATCATCCTACGGCTGCAGTAGTGTCCAATAGTCTCCACATGTGGTTAGGGGAGCACCAAATCATTTGTCTTCCTTATACTCCATACATCTTTAAATATTTGGTCTTTAGTTTCCCAGGATTAACAGAAAAAGAAAGCTACCGTTATCACTCAGCAGGTCTACAGAATATATTGAGAAGGCAAAGTTCTCTATTATCTAGCAGCTTTTTCAGAATGTTAACAATCTTTCATCCTTGCTCATCCTTCTTTAAAGTATAACTAAAAAAAGCATTATATTTTCAACACATCATTGCCACTACAATGGATCTGCTGGGAAAAAAACCCCAACAAAAAACAAGCAAACAAAAACCCAAAACCGAAACCAACCAACCAACCAATCAAAACAGTACCCCAAATCAGATTTCTGTAGATGACGATACAAAGAGTGATTTCCTGCAAGAAAAATCAGTGCATGCATGTAGGGGCATGTGGATCTTGCATTTATATTCGTACCTCTTTGACATCAAAGTTTCTTTTTAGCTGGTCGCCAACTATTCCATATATTTCATCAGCAGGAAATAAAGGCTCTTCTGATGGTTCTATAGTCACCTGTAGCAATTTAACAAAACAATTTACACAACAAAGGAATTGCTAGTCCACATTATGGCTTAAAAGAACTCAAACAAGGATTACTTTGTCAACAGCTTTGAGCAGTCTTCTCTTTTCCAACCGCATCAAAATGCCTGTACTGGTTTGTCCTCATTTTGCAAAAACCATAAAGTTTCTTAAACTAAAGCTTGATAACATGTTCTCTCATAGCATTACCTTTGTTTCTGCTCCTGCATATACCTCTGTACATGCTCCACTTCTTCCATGTTATCAAAAATTAAGCATGTCCTCCCATTTGCTTACTTACTCCCTGTACCCTATCAGGCAGGCAGTATCCTAAAAAAGTGACAAAGATTTTTGCAACTGTTACAATACAATATCTTGCCTTCCTTCAGGTGCTGAGGCTTAATCTTCAACGCAACCTTTCACATCTCCTGATAAATTAAGGCAATTTCTTCCCCATATGCTTTCCACCCTGCTTTCTACAAGGAATTTTTAAATCAATAAAATACAATGAGATTATTTAGTTCTATCCCCTTAGTTTTATACCTTTAATAGTAATAGAAAATGTTATTCAAAAAGATGCTTTAGCAGGTATTTAAGTTCATAGGAATGATCATGTGGGATTAAAATTAAATTAAGCATCTTGCAAGCCAGCATTGATTTTAAAGCACAATTCTGTGATTGTTAAGCACTATTCTAGTTACTTCACTCTTGCATGTAATCCCAGTGATTTTACTGGGAATAATGTAGAACCAAAACACTAGAGAAATCTTTAAGGACAAGAACCACATCTCCCATTTTTAAAGTGTCTAAAGTCCGAGACAAAACAGGTTTTGCATAAACCAGGCAAAAAAAAAAGCATTCCTAATTTAAACAATGCATTGTTTCAGTCCCTATACACTTACGTCTACTTTCTTTTGGAGATTTAAATTTCTTACAGCTTTCCTTGCTAGATGAAGTGCATGACTGTCATCCAAAGCATAGTGATCTGTTACACCAGATTTTCTGTATGTAAATAACAACAGCAATAGGAAGACTTATAAAAAATAATAATCTGACAATGAAAATCTGAGGTTTAAAAACTTTAAAGACTTGTAAAGTTTTATATTTATCTTTAAAATAAAGATTCTACAATACAGCTCTCCATGTTTTGATCTCCATGCCTGATTTTTCCTTTGGAACAGCACATTAAAGTTATCAGACATGACCTGAAATAGCACCTTTGAGTAGTAAAAAAATCTAAATGACAATATAAAACATGACAAACACAGTACAAATGGAAATTAAAGTTACTTTTAAATTATAAAAGAAAACATGTTCACAAAAATGTACAAACTTCCCTTAAAAAGAATTCTTTGTTCACTTCAGTGAGTAAAAATTAAGCATTTTTTGTACAGCAACATCTAACTTTATTTACAATCCTTTTCATTTTAGAACTAGAAACTGCATAGAATTCTTCATTTTGATAAATATTCTTTTACAAAAAACACAGGCTATTTTGATCTTGTCTGTAGTAAAGATCTAAGTGACAGTAAGAAAGATGCAATCTGCAAAATGCATTAATCTTTCTCCATGTGTATTATCCTTGTAACACTCAGTATTAAACAGTAAAGTTTACCATATTATGCGTGATTCTGCAGTATATTAGAAATGAGTATATTTTAAAGTAGTAAATGAAGGCAACAAGATCATAACTAGAGTAATAAAAGGCAACTGTGCTACTCTTATAATAAAATAATTCATCAGCCCCAGATAAGGACACAGGGAATCTTAATTTTCAAATCTAAACATAGTTTTTAGAAAAACAAAACAAAACAAAACCCTAATAAGGTTTTGGAAAAGAATGGAAAAAATTAACTGTAAGAAAATATTTCTTTAGACCTGCAGTGAAGATCTGCCCCTCCAAGATCCTCTGCTGATACCTCTTCACCTGTTGCAGCTTTAACCTACCACAACAAAAGGAAAATGAGCTTTAGAGTCTACACCTGCCTTGAATTAATACTTATACTGGTTTAGTTAAAGCAATAAAAAAGATCTTCGAACGTTCATTTTCACAACATTTTTTTAGCACTTAAGAAACAACTTCAAATATGATCCTTTCCTGCATTGTTTTAAACAAGCAATACCTCAATTGAAATAGTGTTCTTTGACTGCTTTTCCTACACAAACTCTTCTTCTGTGAGTTTTAACTTACTTATGTGTTGACCATAAACCAATCACTAGCAGCTTTTATTTTCTCAGTCTTCCATTAAACACACAACAATGTAGTAAGAGTCATTTTCTTTCAAAAAGCACATTAGTGGCACAAAACTGTCAAGATCAAGTACGATGATTCCATAAAAACACGTGGAACGCACAATCTAAATCCTACACCTGTCAAATCTTAGACTTGACAGGATAATTTAAGGGTGAGCGAACTCCTTCCTAAAACAAAGCAGTACTATATACTGCATGTTTTAAAAAAAACACAGTTCTTGATGCATTTCCACTCTACCATAAATGCTTGAAAAGGATCCCTTGTAAGCTGGTGAAACCATTATTCATCACAGAGTACAGAGGTAGTGTAAGAGACAAGAGAAAATCATAATAATTTCTAAAACATATTTCAGTTTCAAAGTTTTCAGCCTAAAACTGAAGCATACTAAAGTTATAAATATATATATATTTATACACACACACTTCCAAACTGTTAAGTTTGTAAAATTAAATATAGATATTTCTTCTTTGCTTCTAAATTGGAATGGCTACTCATGTGATATAAAGGTGTGACATTCTGATACTAATGAAAAGTTTTAAGTCAGAGACATGATTAGCTTGAGTCTTCATCAAACAACAAAGAGGAGAACATACTTTTAAGAGAAATAAGGAAAAACCTCTTCACCAAAAGGGTTTTCAAGCACTGGAACAGGCTGCCCAGGGAAACATTTGAGTCACCAACCCTGGAGGTGTTCAAAGACATACAGACGTGGCACACATGGCTTAGTGGTAGACTTGGCAGCGCTAGGTTTATAGTTGAATTTGGTGATCTTAAGAGTGTACTCCAACATAAATGATTCTATTCTATGATTACATTAAGTAGTTCTATACGTCTCAACACATCTGAAACTGTATGCAGCTACAACATTGTGATTCTGTGACTACTGCAGAACTTCGAAGTTGAATTGAGCACTGATTTTTATTAGCACCAAAATCTAGACACTCATTTTAAGAAACTACAAAAATGACTTTTTCATCTTCCACAGAAGTGAAGTTTTCCTTATCCAAATCACAGAGTTGTGAAGTCTGTCAGTCACACTGGGAGATTATCTAGTTTAACTCCACTCCTCAAAGCAGGGTCAACAAGAAGAGGCTGCTCATGATCATGTACAGTTGACTTTCAATATCTTTAGGGATGAAGACTTCATAACCTCGCTGGGTAACTTGGTTCAGCATGACCACCCTTGCAGTATATCAGTGTTTTCTTAAATCTAAACAGAATTTCCTACATTTCAGTTTGTGACCTATAACCTCCTGACCTCCCTGTCGCTGGACACCAAGTAGAAGTCAGGCTCTGCTATCTTTACTCCCCACTGCCAGATATCCACATTCATGGACAGACTCCCCCTGAACCACCTCGTCAACAGACTGAGAAGTCTCAGCTCTCAAGCCTCTCGTCAAACAACAGAAGCTTTAGTCATTCCACAATCTTCAGGACCTTCACTGACTCACTCGAGTATATCCATGTCTTTCTTGGTCTGGAGAGCCCAGAGTTGGATCTAGCACTGCAAATGTGTCCTACCAGTGCTGAGTAGATGGGAAGGATAATTACCCTTCACCTGTTGAAAACACTCTCCCTATTGCATGTGCAGAACGTTGCTGGCTGCCTTTGCTGCAAGGGCACATTGCTGACTCATGTTCAACTTGGTGTCCACTGGGACCTACAGTGCCTTTCCTGATAGGTATCTTCCCAACTGGCTGGTCCCCAGCCTGTAACGGTACCCAGGATTATTCCTTCCAAGGAATATCTGCCTGTTGTGTTTAACTTCAAAAGGTTCCATTCAGCCCCTTTCTCTAGCCAGCTGAGGTCACTGTGAAAGGCAGCACAATCATCTGCCCTCTTAACCACTCCTCGCAGGTTTTAGCATTTGCAAGTTTGCTGATGGTGAACTTTGTCCTGTTCTCCCAGTCATCCATGAGGATGTTGTAAACAGTACTGGTCCCAGTAATGACCTGTGGGGTATACCACTGACCTGCTGCTTGAGCCCAGCATTTCAGTCAGTTCTCAGACCACCTCACTGCCCATTTACCTAGTTCACATTTCAGCAGTTTGTGGAGGATGTTACAGAAGCCAGTGTCAAAACCCTTGTCAGTCATCACATGCAACATCCACTGCTTTCTCTGATTCCACTGAGCCAGTCATCTCAGCATAAACGGCCATCAGCTTGGTCAGGCCTGGTTTCCTTATAATAAATCCATGCTGATTACTCATATGCACCTCTTTGTCCACAGTGCTTTTGGAAATAGCTTTCAGGCTCACTTGCTTCATCACCTTCCCAGATACTGGGAAGTGCAATAGGGCATTCCACAGACTAGTTTAAACAGTACAAACTTTCTTAAAGTTAATTAAACTCTAACAGACTGTAAATATAGTCTTCATAAAATATGTGAGCGTTTTTAAAGAAACCCCTGTTTAAGCTGCTTCAGCTAGCAGTCATCAGGAAAACTGAACACAAACTTTAGATAAAGTGTCCATTTCCTACAACAGATCAGGCTAACACGTACAAGAGTCCCCAGCACATAAACATACATGAATTTGACAAACTTATCCCTTTTTACCAGAGTTTTTTTCACTGCTGAGCACAGAGAGTAGAAAATTTTATCTGGGGAATAGAAACTCCTTTCTGGAAAGGGATGGAGAAGCCTACAGGTCAACACAGCACCCTGAGCTACCAAGACAAGGGTGAGGATACAGACTCCTCAGCTTTGGGTGTACAGAAGAATAGCCCTATAATTTACTACTACTGTGACACTTCTCTTACCACTGAGATCTATCTGTTCATGAAGTCATTACTCTTTACCTTTCTAAAAGGAAGGCCAAAGAAAACTTGCACTTTAGATTGTACAAACAATTCACTTTTTTTCAGCATACGCATCCCAAGACTAATTATAACTAACATCAGGGAATTTCTTTTGCTTCCTTAGGATGCTTTGTTTTAGGTAGGTAAGTGATAAAATTCAATCCAATTTTCTCCATATACGAGAGACATTTTGGGGAACAGGGCATACACAGTAATGGCCACAATATCTGCTACAACATGGAATGGAAGTTTCTATGGGAATCTGAAGTAATTTTGATGCTTACAGAAGGGCAAGCAAAATATTTTCAGTGAGAATATGAAAACCTCTACCAAACAGAAAAGATGATGGGTAGTGATATTAAAGTTTGATCTATACGCACAAAGATAAGGATCATTACATCTACAGGTTGCTAAGGAACAAATTAAATTGGAGGATAGTTGTGAAATCTTCCCCTGGAAGTGGTGAAAATTCTTGTCCTTTCTAACTTCACAACAGCATTGCAGTCACTGGCTTGCCTAGCCAAGTCCTCCCTTTGAGGACTGACTCAGGACACCTTTTTCAGCTGCTTACCCTGGCAAGAATGTCCACTGCTACATCCCAGTGAGACAGCATGGATGACCTAAATTCCCTTGTGATGTTAAATGATTATCATTCTCTTAAAACAACAGAGTCTGGTTCCCTTTGTTCAGCTTCCTGGGCAGTACTGGGTACTGGCTTTTTTTTTCAACCTGCTTAATGCTGGAGCTTGAAAAGAACCGACTTTAAGGAGACTCCCCAGGACACATTATTCAGTGCAGCTAAGGGGTCTTGGAAGGTCTGATGAACCTTTCCAGCTCCAACACATCTCCAAGCAGAACCAAAGTACACAGCACTCCCCAGCATTCTTGTCAACGGCAATGCCATGTCAGAAGAACTGAGTTTGGTCAGCTTACTGAGCTTCTGCAACAAATTACTCTTAACTTGGGCAAGCTCCAGAGGCAGTACTACCACTTTAAGAACACGGGCTCTAAGCTAATGAACTGTGCAGGGCCCAGAAAGGGCTCAGGTCTTCCTGCTACCAGGGCAGCTATTTGTAACACAATAATCAAGCTACTAACAGTCCGATGTAAAAGTTAATTTCTATCATTGTACTTATTTCCTTATCTTAACAAAAAGATGTATGAATCACCCATGTTACTCAATTAATATGATTCTCAACTAGTATCTTCATTCATACTTATGCCATCTTCACCAAAAAACTCCTAATAGCTAAACTATAGTGAAAACTGCTTTATTTTGAGGGAGGATTTATGTTTGTTTGCCTATAACCACAAGCTGAAAGAGACCAATACAATATAGAAAAGAACAGAGACCTACATAGGATGCTTGAAATAACTGCTGCCAAAGAAATTCCAACAGACAAATTCTAGAATTCTAAATTGTAATATGCAATAAATAAATTAGCACTTAAATTACACTGTTGGTATTAATTATTTCATCTGCTTTTGCTGATTACTTTGTTGCTCTTGTCAACTTGGAAAGCCTCCACTGAAATAATAAAATACTTCAAGCTAAACACCTTATTTTATTATGGTAGACAACAAAATATTTTTGTAGATGGAGGTGTGTGTCCCCTGCTGCTGCTTTCTGTATCCCTGCTACATTCTGAATTTAATTCTGGTTTGGAACAGTAATTACCATTTACTAGCCACAGAAAACTACGTCTGCATAAATGACAAGTTGGTTTTGGGTATTTTAAGGCTGCACAAGAGTTTAAAATCCACTTATACATTAAACTTTGGGAGGAAAAAAGGGTACAATATGCTAAATCCACTTTCAGCATCAAGATGACATTTTAGCACCCAGATGAGACAGTGGGAAAAGAAACAGCTGAACTAAAGAAAAATAATGAAATGCAAAAACAAACTGTGAAAATATGAGCAGTGCTATAAAAGTAAATGCTAAAGGATGCCACAGGATCAGTTCTTCATGCTTTTAAGGAAATTACCACAACCATGCCTTAGGAATTGGTCAACAAAAAAAATCCATCAGTGGTTGCCTTCCCACAGACCTACTACAATTTCCCAGTATCTCAAGGTGGAAAGAAGTGACTTCCAGCAGACTCTGCCTCTCCTGCTACCAGGAGAATTGAGTGGAGCAATATCTTCATTAAGGATGCTGTTACAAAGCAATTTCTCCATTTAGGCCTGCTCAAGCTGGAAGGACTTTTGAGAGACGTTTGACTTGCATTTGGCTTTGCCACAAGAAGCACCCCTAAAAGCTCCCAAAAGTCTGTAGCAGAGCCAACATGTTGCCTCAGACCAGTCTGTTCAATGAGACATATTTGACCACTTCAGAAAAGCAAGTTTATCCAGTCAGACTTCATTCAGACTGGATTATTTGTGCCTTACCTGTTAGCTCTAGCAGTAACAAAACATTTACTACTGGAAATTCCTTTCTTCCCATAAGGCTTGTGTAGTTTAAAATAATCTTTGTCAGCAAAGGTTACTGTTTGTATCGCTATAAAATGAGTCTACACTAGAATATACACTGGTACAGCTGTTAAAAAAACCCAACAAAAACCTGTGCTCGAGACTCCCTTTGCTGTTGGAGCCAAGTTACCATAATTTTAAAGCTGTTGCATGCTGCAGTATTTTGCACAGTCACAAATTTCACTGTAAGTTAAATAATAAAGCAAGTTTCAATTCACAGGAGTCCGTCAGGTCAGTTTCCTTAGAAACAATTTATTTACTAAGGAAGAAAGGAAATTATGACAAACTCCATCTTATGCGCACCTCCTTTTGTCTGTAAACTAACACAAAATATAGCAGATCAGCCCTGCTTCCGAACTTCTCTGATCCTGACTGTGAGATGATATACATGCTTGTAATTTTTATTTATTTCACATCAAACCTAGAGAGCACACAATGGAATACAGGAAGCATTTTTGTAATTCAAAATGCACATGGCAATCTAAAGGCAGTACTATAAAAACAACTCAACAAAGTAAGATTTGTACATACAACTCTAATAGAGATTTAAATAAGTACATAATCATTCAGATATATTTAGAAAAT
This sequence comes from Psilopsiagon aurifrons, assembly GCA_025447955.1. Lineage (NCBI taxonomy): Eukaryota > Metazoa > Chordata > Aves > Psittaciformes > Psittacidae > Psilopsiagon > Psilopsiagon aurifrons. The sequence goes on from JAOEHY010020562.1 coordinate 29,165, forward strand.
GCAAATCAATCCACAGAATATCCAGAAGTACCTCACCAAGAAAGGTCTCAATAGTTTAAGCTGTACTATTGTTTGCAGCACAGTTTTTTGGGGGGGCTATGTTACAACTTTGGTATCCTTACCAGCGGTGGGCCTCCCAGGAATATTGTTCCCTGCTTGCCAACAATAATACTTTCATCAGCCATTGCAGGTACGTATGCTCCTCCTGCTGTACAGGATCCCATTACTACAGCTATCTATTGGGAAAACAAAAAACGCAAGTTAATGAATTGTCCAACCCTTAAAAACAGCAAATGCACATGACAATATTATATATTGTACTGATCTTAATACAGTTTCTGGGTCAGCACTGCAAGACTGTTTCTGCCTGACACAGCAAACTTTTTATTTGTATTTAAGCTTTTCTTAAAAAATAGGGAATCTTTCTTGTTTTCAACAGTCTCTTAAACTATGATTTTCAGGCTGCCATGCAGGAAAATTCATACATGAAGTACCCTGAACTACATACATGAAAAGTTTGAAGAAGCACATGTTCTACCATGAAACTTGTTTTTACTGATGGCAAAAGGTTGAAATGTAAAGGCTGAAACCTTTGAAATGTAAAGGCTGAAACCTAAAGGTTGCTTCTCATATTTATGCTTAAGTCAGAGTTTCGGTTGCTGCTTACTGGTCAAGTTTCACCAACATCAACATCCTTTGAAGAAAATTCCTTATATCTACTGGTATGTAACTTCAGTCCTTAATGGATAAATTAATTAAGTCTGCCCTTTCAAGGTGTGTTGAGTATCTCGTTATGGGCTTCAGCATGAATAATCTCTGCTTTATTCTTTTTCCTAATTTTGAGATGAACATCTAGCCAATGAACATTTTCTACCAGTAGTATTTTGGTGTCATTTTCATAAAACTGACTTGACAGCAGATATGGTGAAAACCTTACCAGTGTATGACCATGAAAATGAAGTTTCTCACTTAACTTTGCCGTCAGGGGAGCTCCTCCAAAGAGGAGCTTTCAAAACAGCTTGTAAAGTGGAAGAAATTGAATACTCACATGGAAAAGGCTGACAATAAGAAATGCTTTCTTACACAACCACAACTACAACTCTCTCCCTAAATAATGTGATTTTATGTTGAGTTTGAAATGTTTCTAAAACAACATCTAATAGTGTTCTGTGTTAAATGGTAACTTAATGTTTGCTCGTAACAGAAAGAAATATGGAAATACACTCAGAAATAAATCTTCCAAATCACATTACCTGTATCTAAAGGAGGAGTAGACTAACTATGCCAACCTGCTATGACTAAACTGAACAGCTTTTTCAGTTTCTTAACCTATACTCAGAGTCATGTGATTAATCTGAAGTATTTGTGTCGTGCATTTAGTAAGTACCTCCTAGTAGATATGAGTAACATAAGCCCCTAAAAACTGGAGAAACTTAGGAAAAAAGTTGGGGTTTTTTCCTACTCTTAATTTTACCATGTTCATGCTGAAAAATGTGCCTGCATTTAAACTTTAAGTGCCACTTTTTCTAATATATAAATTAGAATATGTATATACTGAAAAAAAAAAACCAAAATCTACCTGTCAAATAGCACAACCTTGAATTCCCAACAAATACTCTGCTTCCTGACTTCCTTGAACTACTGCATAGGAAATAACTGAGGAGCTCAATAAAAATCAACAGTTCTGAATGCACACACAGTATCTCATACCCACTGAGCAGCTCCTCATTGTATCCATGCAGCATATGAGTGTGAGATTGCTTAGGAAGCAGCTAATGAGAAGCTAATCACAGCTTTCTGATTCACAGCCACACAGACATCAATGCAATTTAAAGCTGAGGTAGGAGCATAATATATTAGTCACAGGTAGAAGTGGAGGGGGAAATTAGAAGCACCACAGGCAACAGGGAAAAAAAACAGGGGAAAACAAAAACAAAACAACAAAAAAACCCAAACAAGCACTTTAAAGGCAATATTGAGAAGGGCCGATGAACACTTCAGGCAGGACACAACACAGAACAGCAGGTAGAAAACTAAAAACATCCATGATCCCATGTCAGAAGAATTAACCAATATGGAAATCAGAGGGTGTATAATTTCCTAAGACCATTTCCAAATGAATCATCCATTCATACAGGGAAGATCACCCTAGCTACACAGTCTGTTGGCACACAATCGATATCAGATTTACAAATATTGTTAGTGCCTTCTTGAAAAGAGACAAAGGGTAGAAACATCTCCCAGACAAAATACACCTGTATTACATCCTTTAAATGAAGGACCCACTTCCACAAAACATTTTCCTGGTCCTCCATAAATATTTTAAGAAAGTTACCTCATCATGCCATAAAAGAGAAGTAGTTCATTAAAAGCCACATCTTTCCTACACTAAGCTTTTATTGTATAGAAGTACAATGCTACTCCTAGTAAAACACTATATGGTAATCAAAATAAAAACAAATTCAACTTTATAAGGAACTTTACACTGAAGCTGTTTCAAGATATTCAGGAAAACACCAGCATCACTTTAGGGCCAGGCATTTCTAGAAAGGTCCTGCCTAACATCAGTAATTTCAGCCTGTTTCCATCCGTATCCATCTTTGACCTAAAATCTAAAAATCACTACACCCATACCAGATCACGATTGCACTCTCTAGAAAAACTGCTTACCAAAGCTTCCCCTAAGAAGATAATTCAGCAAAACAGCTCTGTGACTGTCTCCTTTGACACTTGCTGTTCCATAAAAATACTTGGGCAAATTTTATTCACACATATAAATCTAGAGTACAACCTAGACCTGTCAATGACCCCACATGATGGCCAGCTTGTAAACTGCCTTTTTCCCTAAATATTTTCATCTAACTAAACATGCTTTTCCCCTGGAGATCTGGCTTATTAATACAATTTCTCCACTTTCACTATGGGGAAAAAGAAGAACTGCAGAAGTTAAATTATGCCATACTTTATGAAGAGATTTAGTGTGTTGTTGGAATTTTCAGCCTTGGATTCCTCTGGAGGCAACAGATTCCAGGATTCTTTGGTAGAGAAAAAGATGGCTGAAGATACAAAGTCTGACATGTTTCCCAAATATGCCAAAAAGGTACTAAGGTAATAAATGTAGTTTCCTAAGAAATCATGCACAGCTATGTAAAAAGGAGTTGCAATACTTTATACTTGAACATTGTATCTGCTTCACACTGAAAGGAAATATCCTCATTTGGAAGATTAGGAGATTCAAACAAGCACAGCTTCTCACAGAGAATAAATAAAAACGGTCCCAGCCCAACTGTGCCTCTCAATGACATGTTGGTGAGAGTGAAGAGAATAAAGTCCTGGTTCCACTTTACATTAGTAATGGAAATGCTTTCCATGGAAATGGAAGCACTTCCATGACATACTTGGAAACACTTCCATGACAGCACTCAAATGAAACAGCAAGCTAAACTTTTACTCTCCCTGAGGTTCCACCACCTATTTCTAAGCCTCATGTTCTAAACAATTTTTTCTTCTCAAATGCAGTATCCTGAAAATTTCCATCACCTTCTTTCATCCAGCCACTATAAAGTGATAAGCATTGATTTAACAACTACATCTAGGAGCAGGCTCTTGAAATTAAGACAATTCAGTGAAATCATCAGCTCACTGCTCAGCAGTCACAAAAATATCACAAATGTTAGGAACTAATGGCAATGGAATTAACAGAATAACATACCATTATGCTATTTTATATATATCCATCACTAGTTGACATATTGAGCAGCGCGGACTGACTCCTTCATCTCAAAAAAGATATAACGAGACCTGAGAAAAGGTAAACCAGACTGTCATAGGTATTGAACACTTTCTGTAGGACTAAGAACTAAGTAAGCTTGAACTCATTAGCCTACAAAGGGGAATACAAGGCTGGTAAATGAGAGGGCTATGCAACCATATGAAGAGGCTGGGAGCTGATTGACTAGACAACTCCATATGAATGACCTGCCTGCTTTCCTGAAACGTTTTCTTTATTTGGAGGAGGTTACCTTTGAAGATGAGTCTCCTTCACCCTGCCTGGCAGCTCCTCTCAGATCCCTGCTGACAATTCCTTTAACAAGTCCAAGACTATGCTCCTAGAGTCCGGTGTCTTCATCCTGCTATCTGCCTTCCTTACCTCCATCAGGACCTTATACGCTGCCCTCCACTTTCACTGCAGACAAAGCTGCCATCAGCAATCACATCCTCAAAAGGTCTACATTCTTCATGACTAACAGATTCAGAAGCACACTTCCCCTAGCACTCCACCTGCGTCAAAGAACTGACCCCAATGCACTCCTGAAACACCCACAACTCAAACCCACTTCTAAATCCAGGAATTGTGACTAACAGTAATTCTATGTGTTGTTAATACATCAGAAAATAACCTCATTCTTAGGGCAGTTTTATCCTACAGCACATCAGAATATAAAATGGCTACATAAATATATGCATACCCCTATCAGTAGAATGCATGTCTCATTTACTAGCCATCATCAAAGGGGTCCTCACCTTTACAGTGCTGATGCAGAATGACTGTTGCAAGAGACTTCCTAATGCTTCTTCATACTGCCCTACCTATCATGTTGTCAAATCTTTTTCCCTCCCACTCCAAGACAGAACCAGGTAGGTCATGTCATTAACACTAAGGCAAAGAAAGAAGATGGTTTCTTCAAAACTATAAATGACTTCTTGTGGACAGCTACCGTGATTACAGCGCCTCCAGTTTCCAGACTGGGCCACTAGGTCAGTGCAACACAGTGCTGTCAAAAACAAAGCATGAAACCAGATAAAGGTAGTAAGCATAAAAACTAATTAGCACATTTCATTCTGAAATAAAAGCAAATTACCTGTGGGATACCTTGTGAGGACATGACAGCTTGATTATAGAAAATACGGCCAAAATGATCTCGATCTGGAAATACTTCAGCTTGCCGAGGTAAATTTGCTCCTCCTGAATCAACTGTGGTAAATGAAAATATATTATCATGTCTTTGAACAGTGTTACCTAAGGTTTTTAATAAAGTATCTGCATGTTTCAAAATACACAGCAATTATCTCCATGAATATTCATGTATATTAGAATATTGGTGACAAAAAGAAAAAAGAAAAATAGTAACATCCACGCACACAAATAACATCAATTTTAATGGAAAATAAATTCAAGTATGCTTAGAGATGCAATCATACCTCCCTACACAACCTTCTAAACTCACCTTACTGCAAAATACTTAAAATAAGAACATTTTCAATGTACAACTTTAACTCAATTATTCTACTGCAATTCTCTCACAAGTTCCAGAAAGGGCAACGTTTGAGCTCAAGAAGCGTATCGTGTACTTTCATGCCTTGATTATACAGACATGCCAAAGATCTTATACTATCTCTAGGAACCTTCATTTATTATGTGTCCTTGCCTATGGCTTACAGTTCCCCAACTGCAGCTACCTTTCCACGCCCAAATAAGGGAATTACATCATGTTATAAGACTCTGAAAAAGGACAGACAACTAGAAGGAAATGTAGAGGGAGGCCAAGCACCTGTGAGAACTCTGGCTCCTGGCAATGAATTTTCACCTATGAGCCACCTATGCACATTCTCATGTTTCATGACTGCAGCCATTAATGCCCTACGTTCAGCTTTACCATGAAGCATGATTTTCATTATTAGCCCTGCCACTGCAGATCCACTCTCCCAAATCAGCACCAAGACAAACTCCAACCTGGGCAACAAACCAGTGTGGTGAAATAGGCCATCCCTTAACACAAAAGAAGATGCCACGTCAGTAACATCAGGCATCCGCATCAAAATTAACCTCTAGGCAGCTAACACAGAGGGAAAAGGCAGTTCAAATGGCATGAAAATTACATGGTCAGTGAATCCCTCTTGATTGAACAGAAGGGAAAGGAGTAAGAAAAAAGTGATACAGTGGCATAGTTGCGTTTGTTCCTTATGAACCCAGCCTTACAGCAACGCAGAATATAGTATTGAGAAGCTATGGGTACTCTCCAGTTAAGACTTGCCACCAATCTGCAGAGGTCACACAGTACTGGTAAAAATACATTTGAGTATGTGTGCCTAAAATACATACCTGGTTAGCCAGATCTGGGGACACAGCATTCCCCAAAATGTTTATGTAAAGAAGTAGCACCTTATCTAGACATCCCCAGCTCCCCTTAACAAAGCACATGTGCTATTTCTGCAGTGGAACTTACCCAAATATAGGCAAGGGAGATGGTTTTGCATTGCAATTTCTTGAGCTCGTAAATGTTTCTTAACAGTGATGGGATAATAAGTACCACCTTTGACAGTAGCATCATTAGCAACAATCAAGCATTCCACCCTAAAAATAAAACAACCTCATCAGAGAGAAAAATATTTCTAATGAGTAAGGATGTCTGTTGGTTAAGACCTGCAACATGCCATGGACTCTCAAAGTCATGATGCTCAGAGAGTCCTCCTCACCTGCACTCCATCAAATGAATACTGTAACTGTAGTCTCAGCACTATGATGTCCTGTTTCACAGTCCACTAACTCCATAAAATAAAGCTGTATAGCATTGTATTTAATTTCACCATCAGTTTTGGAGGTACTTTTAGTGACTACAATAATTCGAAGCCTAAAATACCACCCTATTTTTTTTAAATTGCCGTAGTGATTTAGTGATATGTTTCCTTCATTGGACACTGGAAACTCTGTATGTGTTCTGCTTTAATATGGGATACACTAAGTAAAAAAAAATACATAAAATCACTTCCTTTTAGCTAAGACTGAATAAATTAAGATACCAACATTGATGACTTTTTCTGGGTCAAAACTGAAAGACTAAAAAATGCTAATAGCTTAATACTAGAAACTGAACAAAATTATACCTTTTTCTATCTCATATCATCAATAATGTAGATCACTGGTATGTCTCACCCAGATACTCGACCAATGCCTGTGATAATGCCTCCTGCTGGTACCTCTTCATTACCATACAACTGGTAACCTGCAAACTGGGAGAACTCCAAGAATGGAGACCTGAATGATGACAAATAGAAGGCAATTTTAAAAAGGAGTTGTCAATATTTGTCACTGAATCTCATTTGAAAGTTAAATTTTTAAAAACATGATTTTTTTTTTTTTTTTTTAAGAGAGGTGACCATTTTGAAGAACACTGTAAAATCTCCATTGTGTAATCTGCCAGTGTTTATAGAAACTAAAGAAAAACCAAGTCTATTGGACTATTTACCCAGAAAAGAGAACCTTTTTAAAACCCAAAATACCTACCCGGGATCAATAAGCCTGTCAATTCTCTCTCTGGGTAACAGCTTTCCTCTTGATGTGTGAAGCTTGCGAGCTTTTTCTCCACCTCCTGTGATACAATAGTAAATTGTTAGATTTACAAAGAACGTAGATAAATCGCCACTTATAATAAAACTTAAGATGGAAGCACCAATGAGTTCCCAGTTTTGAAGTATGGACCTTAAAAATAAATTTAATAAATAATGGTTTCCACTTCAAACAGATTTAAGATATTGATAAAAAAGCTTGCTTTTCAGAATCTACTCCATTTTCACCCTCAGTTTTATAGTAGTCTTGAGGTATGTATTTTAATAAACAACTGTCTGAAACCTTCCCCCACTGCTTCGCAACAAACCAGAGGGCTGAAAACACAAACACACAGGCAAAAGCGCAGCAGTAAGAACTACTTACTATTCCCCCAAATTGGTTCAAAATAGCTATGCTGATTCCAGTCTTGAAAGACCCAACACAATCTGGATTCATTTCCTTAGATCACTCCAAAACTGTAAGAAGAGCTCAGACACACAGCATTTAATATCAAGTGTATCTTTGCTTCAATTCAGCCCTTTACTCGAGGTCATCCTAAATCATATCTTTTGCTCTCTAGAGCTTTCTGTCATTCAATACTTAAGATTTGTTGACACACTTCAGCCTCTTTACAACAGCTTATACAAACATTGTCTCTCTATGTAGACAGATCACTGATCCACCTCATCAGTCTAAAATTGTCTCCTCTGTCCAAAATAAAAAAATGCGATTTTGCTAACATTTTTTCCTGAGACTTCAAGATTTCTTTGTCATCTAAGTATCACTGAAACAGAGCTTTTAAGCCTACCTTTCAAGCCTTTATTCTCACCTCCTTTCTTGATCACTAGGCACATTACTTCCTACTTGTTAGTCATGCCAGAAAGCCCACAATTTATTTCTGATTGAGCCTGTTCGTTAGGTCTGTGTATCCAGCCTAAATCTAAATCTTGAGAATTCTTTCTGTGTAAGTTTCTTAAGATACAACCTCTCATATCCACCTACAGAGCTAATACTCTCATTCAAATTCTCAGCATCCCACATTATGGTAACTACAATATTTTCCCTGACCTCTGTCTTGCCTTTCCCATTTACACCCACAGTGATGCTGCAAATATGATTTCCCATCCTGTGACTTCACGCATCTCTGTACACTCCCACTCTTTACAAACTAGCCATAAATGCTTGCCTTCCAGGCCTTGTAGCCATTCTACTGAATTTCTTGACCAAGATCCAGATCTTTGCTTTACCCTAAGCTGACGTCTATTCTGTAGACTGAGAAGCAGCATCCCTGGCAATGGAACAAATTTGGAGGCATTTGAAATCCTTTCCTTAATTTCTCCTTTACAGTAATGTCTATAAGAACTTCACTGTAACTGCTGATGTGCTATGACTGCTATTAGTCACAAAAACTAAAAGTATCTCAAGTCACTTCTTGTGCTTGTTATCAGAAATCCATCTGCTGTAATTTATCATAGCCTGTAAATTCAGTGATGGCAGGGGCCATCTTCTTGTTGCACAGCTGAGGATTACTCAGTAGAATGGGATACGGGTTCACAAAAGCCTTGTCCACTGAAACAGAAAACAAAGAATGAAGCATTCATTATACTCCTAACAAAGACCTCAAGCAAGAGCTCATCCTCTGAAAGACAGCTTTAACTAAGAAAAAAGGTGCTGCACTTATCCTTCAGATGTATTCAACATAAGTAACTAATTACTCTCATACTTAAATGATGGGCAAAGCAAGCCCAACCGATGCCACTCAAAATGGTGTATTAACATCCTGGTGGAGCTACCTAGACAGAGGAAAGGTGAGGGCCATGCTTTCATTCTATTATTATGTAAAGGGCAAGAACATGAAAACAGCAGTGAAGATGGCCATTATCATTATCTCATGGGCCACACAGGGAATTGATGAAGGCTCTACAGCCAGTAAAAGACAAAGGTAGTTCAAGTATTTCAGCATCTCAGGATATCCTGGGGCTTTGCTGCCCAGCAAGAAAAAAACTAAGCACAAAATCTTAACTGTGCTTTACTCCAAAGCCATAAAAGAAACCGCATTAAATAAGAAACCATATATGAAGAGCAAACAGCAATATGATGGAAACAAGAAGGGAAGAATTAAAGCTGCATGTTCAATCTCTGGCAGCAGTTAAACCACTCTAAACCATTTTAATTTTATCGTCCACATTAATTACAATAAACTATACTTAATTCAAGTAGTCTTAAAAGAATGAAACAGATTTCAATCTTTCAAACTATTACAGACTTGCTTTTGTTTGCCAGCACAAATACAGCTAAGGTCTTTAAAAAGGCTTTAAAAAAGACATTAAAAACTATAAAAAATGTTTCTGTAAATACATCAGCAACAGAAGGAGGGCTAATAAAAATCTCTATCCTTTACTGAATGTGGGTGGAAACATAATGACAAAGGATGAGGAAAACGCTTAGATACTTAATGCCTCAGCCTTTATCAGTAAGGCCTGTTGCTCTCTGGGTACTCAGCACACGGAGCTGGAAGACCGGCATGGGGAACAAAATTAAACCCCCCCATAATCCAAGGGGAAATTATCAGTGACCTGCTACACTACTGAGACACACACAAGCCTTTCTATGACAAGGTGACCCACTTAGTAGATGAGGGAAAGGCTGTGGGTGTTGTTTACCTGGAATTTAGTAAAGCCTTTGACACTACTTCTCCCAACATTCCTATGGAGAAACTGGCTGCTCATGGCTTGGATGCATGTACTCTTTGCTGGGTAAAAACTGGCCGGACAGCTGCGCCCAAACTATAGTGGTGAATGGAGTTAAACCCAGCTGGTTGCTGGTCACAAGCGCTGTTCCCCAGGGCTCAGTACTGGAACCAGTTCCATTTAATATCTTTATGAGTGATCTGGATGAAGATACCAAGTGTACCCTCAGTAATGCGAAAATGACACCAAAGTTAGAGGTGTCCCTTTGAGAGTAAGGGAGGCTCTACAGGGGATCTGGACAGGCTGGATCAATGAACTGTGGCCAACTGTATGAGGCTCAACAAGGAGGGGTCCTGCACTTGGGCCACAACAGCCCCATGCAATACTACAGGCTTGGGCAAGAGTGGCTGGAAAGCTGCTCATGGAAAAGGGCCTGGAGGTGCTGACTGATGGCTGAACATGAGCCAGCTTGTGCCCAGGCAACCAAGGCGGCTAACAGCATCCTGGCCTGTATCAGCAGTAGTGTGGCCAGCAGGGCCAGGGCAGTGATCATCCCCCTGCACTGCACTGGTGAGGCTGCACCTTGAATCCTGTGCTCAGTTCTGGGCCCCTCACTGCAAGAGACATTGAGGTGCAGGAGTGGGTCCAGAGAAGGGCAACAAAGCTGATGAAAGGTCTGGAGCATAAGTGTGATGAGGAATGGGGAGGGGGGGGGTTAGCCTGGAGAAGAGAAGGCTCAGGGGGTACCTTACTGCTCTCTACAACTGCCTGAAAGGGGGCTCTAGAGAAACGGGGTTGGTCTCTTCTCCCAAGAGACAGGATGAGAGGAAATGGCCTCAAATTGCCCCAGGGGAGGTTTAGATTGGATATTTGGAAAAATCTCTTCACCGAAAGGGTTTTCAAGCACCGGAACAGGCTGCTCACGGAAGTGGCTGAGTCACATCCCTGAAGGCATTTAAGGGACTTGCAGATGTTCTGCTTAGGGACACGGTTTAGTGGTGGACTTAGCAATGCTGGGTTAACGGCTAGACTCAATGATCTTAAAGGTTTTTTTCCAGCCTAAATGACTCTATAATTCTATGAAAATCCTCTTTGCACATGAAGAGACTAACATGCAACTTGAACAGAATCACATTAGCCAAACCAATTTGTCCCAAAAGCAGGCAGCAGTGGATGAAGCAAGGAAGCAGGTGAAGTGCTTATCCATAAAAGCCTTTTATTAATAACCCTATCTATTTTCAAAAATTACTGCCATTAGAAGCATACATTCCATTAAGATTTTAATGATTAAAAATTAACAAATTCTAAATACCCAGTTTTCACTACCTCCCTGCTTAATTTTTGCCTCTCTGACAATGGAATTAATCTTCCATTTGACTAAATCAGCCTTGCTTTCATTTATGTCTGCTTTCAGTAATTAATGGATTTGCTTGCATTAGGATATTGCTCTGATATTCAAGTGGCAAGCAAAAAAACATGTTAAAACACTTGATATTGTGGTAAACAAAGAAGTGCTAGTGGTATGGACATTTTTCTTAGCTAGCCTGAGTTACTTTAAAAAAAAAGTACCAACAAACCAACAACTAAATTTTGAACCAAATTAGCTTGGATATAAACCTCTGAAGATTTTCAGATGTCAGGAGGTGGTAAATCTAGATTTAAATAGATAACTAGAATTTCAGTATGACTACTATAACCCAGCAAGTATGTCGCATCTGAATTAACTGATTGATGAATATACACCTATGAGGGGGGAAAAATCCAAAGAACTAAACTGGTTTTGGGACTAAACTAAACCAGTGTTTAGAGCAAGTGTTCTAAAATCCACCATACTTACCTAATCTGATTTTTTCTGCTTGTTGTTGGAGTTTGGTTACCAGTGCTTTCATTCGTTCATAGTTTTCCTAAGTGGAGAACAAACCAGCACTTTATGTTTAATCAAGAATGATAGTATTGGTTTTTAATAAACAAGCACAGAAGGTTCAAGATTTATTTCTCTTCCAAATTTCATTTTTCCTTATTAAATACTATTACATAAATCTGTGTTGTCTTTAAAGTAATAACATTTCTACCTGTGTATCGTCTTTCCTCACGCATCTCAAAGCATTTAATAAAAATACTAAAAATTTCTGAGCATGTTAGGGTTGTAAAAGACTAGTTCCAAATTCAATAAATAAAACCAGAATTATGCTTTATAGAGTTGGTGCTATGTTTCAGGTTTTGTTAATTAATACAGGTTTGCTTTTTTAATCTAGTTTTGTAAAAAGCATCATGTGGATTAAATTAAGCACTGCTAATTTATGCCTTGTTGTATGTCTTTATGTCCTATTTTGTGTTTTATACCAAAAGATGAATGACCTAGACCAAATAGAATTTGGTTAACATTTTTATATTCTTGTTGTTTGGGCAGAACATAGAGATAAAGCTTTTAAAAAACAGAAAAGTCTGATCTTCTTAAGTTTTGAATATGACTGATCCAGTATTGAGCTCACAAGTTCTATCAGAAGCTCTGTGTGCTTATTACATCAGTTGTTTACCATTTCTTACAAATTAAAAGGTATTAGTCAAGCTTAATTTGTTGGTTTGGGTTTTTTTCCCAGACATTAATAGCTATGGTACCTCTCTGAAAAGTGAAATTCCAGACACACATAGTAATTGCTGCATTAAAATAATAAAATCATACTGCCTTATCTAATTCTCATTTACAGGATGTTAGTCTACTTTGACAGAAAAAATCAAAATCTGGTGACTCTTTATATTCAGACTCAAACACTCACAACTAAGATTTCCCCTAAAAGCAAAAAGTGCTGCAGTTAAGTTTGTTCAGCTCTGTGTTGGTCACCAAAAGGCACCAAATGCAAAGGAGGAAGGAATAAGAACATTCGCATTCAAGCCAGTTTCATCACTGTGGCAGCATCCCAAAAGCTAAGAGCAAAACAAGACATGTCCTGTTAGTTTGACTCTGATGCTCCTAGGAGACTATAGACAGCTACTGTGGCCACACAACCACCACCAGCACTGAAGGAACCAAAACCTATTTTTAATCCTTTGCAAAAGACACTGTTTACAAGTTAACTGGTTTTGCCTGTGAAAAGTCTGTGAAACATCCATTGTAATTCCACACTTTTAAAAATCTGCAGTTGTCACAACACCCACTTCTACTGTATGCGTTTGGCTTGCCCAGCTGGCTCATTTCACAGCATTACGCATGTATATTCCCTGATTCTCCTTGTCTGCTCAGCCTGTTTTCTCTGAACACACATTGTACACAGTACTGAGCTTAAAAACTCACCTTTAACATGGAAAAAAAAAACCACCAAAAAACCCCAGCTAAAAATGGCAAAGCAAATTAAAAGGGGCACAGCAATTGCAATCACAGGCGTACTAGCTTCTGAATTAACAAATCACCGCAGCTGCTTTAGCTACTCTACATGAAACACTGTGAAAGGATGATTCAGATATCTATAAAAAATCCCCACTGTAGTCAAATATTGCAGCTGCTTAAATTCACTTTAATTTCTATCCTTATCTTTCATGACTTTAACCAGAACGCAGCATCATTGTATTTTACAAAGGAAAAGATGCCCTGAAACCTTACAGTAGGTCTTGAATACACACAGAAAAGGCTCCTCTCAGAAACAACCGTGCTAGTTCTATCATGTATTTGTGAGCTTTTTCATTAATTAACAATAAAAAGGCCAGTGAAGTGATGTTAAGTTGTTCTGGAAACTTGCCCCTGCACCAGTAAGTTCCGTAAAATCCTGCTGTTAACGTAACCGTTTCTAGAAACGTTAAAGAAAAACCAAGAGGCAAAACCTACAGGGCTAATCCTGCAGTTTCTTACATAGGCTAACTGAATTACTGTTACATGAACTAAGTGGCTGCAAAATCTAATCCCTGGAATATTTACACAGACTTCTCAGAATTCAGACTTTCTTATCTTTAGATTACATTTTTACTTGTCTGGTTTGAAAGACAGTTTGTATTATGAAGGCAAAGGTGTCTAGCTGAATTCACAGCCAGAAACGCAAACATTAGCTAAAGAAGACAAGACCTTCAACACATATGGTTATGCCTTCATGTGTTTGCACCTTTATTCCCTGTTTTGCCTTTGTTTCAGATGGTGAAGTGCCTCACAGCAGGGACCTCATTCTTTGTGCCAGTAAACACCACGTGTTTACAGTGCTCTGTAAATTATTTCTACCAAATACTAACACCATTAGCTACTTTACCAAGCCTTGCTTTTGAGATGGAAAGATACACACAAATGCAAATCTGGCCACAGCTTAGCTGAGCAAAACACATTCATTAAAATACTCCTTTTCGGAAGTTTTGATATGCTAAACACAAATATGCACACATATATATATATACACATGTAGATAGATACACACACTTCACACGCAGAACTCTTGTACATGGGAATATATAAACACATACTGAAATTCCACAGAAGTTTCAGTTACCTAACTTCTGTTCCGAAGTTCAGTTTCTGAAAAACCAAACACAGAAGCAAAGGCACCATTTAAGTCAGAAAGAGTTGCTTCACTTGCTGTTTGATATTTGACTTGGAGCAAATGTGAAAACAAATGCATGGCCTCCGGCCAGTTTTGACCACACCAAAGCTATGTTTTTCTCAGCCTGAAATGTAACACAATTTTTATCTTGAACTTGATGACGGCAATATAAATACGATGCAGCTGATACGGTGCGCTACATCAGAAGTGTGACCAGAAGATTCAGGGAGGAGACTCTCCCTCTCTGCTCTGGCGAGATCCCCCTTCACTACTGCATCCAGCTCTAGGGCCCTCAACATAGGAGGAACATGCAACTCTCAGCGACTCCTGAGGAGGCCACGGAGCACCTCTGCTATGGAAACAGGTTGAGAGAGCTGGGCTTGTTTGGGCTGAAGACCAGAAGGCTCTGGGGAGAGCTTCATGCAGCTTCCAGTGCCTAAAGGGGTCCTACAAGGTATCTGGAAAGGGACTTTTTACAAGGGCATGTAGTCACAGGACAAGGGAGAATGGCTTTAAGCTGACAGAGGGGATATTTAGACTAGATATAAGGAAGAAGCTCTTCCCTGTGAGGGTGGTGAGATACCGGCACAGGTTTTCCACAGAAGCTGTGGCTGATGCGTCCCTGGCAGTGTTCAAGGCCAGGTTGGATGGGGCTTGGACCAATCTGGTCTAGTGGAAGGTGGGGTCTATGCTGTGGAGGAGGTTGGAACTAGATGAGCTTTAAGGCTCCTTCCAAACCAAACCATGCCATGTTATTCTGTGTTAGCAATGTCCCATACAAAATAAAACACTTTACACCAGACACAAGTACTGTTCTCTTCATGAAGACACCTGGAATTCCACCTATTCCCCTTGTTCCAAACATGATTACTTCTGCTGCTGCTGGCATTGTGATTTAAAAAGAAGACGTGCAAAAACATCCGTAATAAGGCAGCCGACGCTGCAAACCCATGTTCTCTTTTACGCGGCACCTCTACGCTCAGCATGGGCCAAATACAGACCTCGTCACTGAAGGCGCGGGGCAGGGGGCGCAGCGCGGTAAAACCCGGCCGCGGAAGCAGCCCGGGGCTAACACCAGCCCTAACGCGCTGCCGCACCAGCACCACGGCGCCACCGAGGCCGTGCTCCCCCGGCCCACTCGCCGCCGAGTCCCGCCGCCCCTCGCAGCTTGCGTCTCGCGAAGGGGGCCTCCCCTCAGCAGGCGGCGGGCCCGCCACACGAGGGCGCGGAAGCGGGATGCGGCAGCGCTGCAGGCCAGGGCTGGGCTATGCCGGCGCGTCCGCTCCCAGCCCGGCCGCCATAGCAGCAGAAGACCAGATCCGGACTCCCGCGCGTCCCGGGAACGGGCACCGCTGCCCGCCCATGGCTCCGCGCCGGAGCCTCCCCTCCGCGGTCTGCCACCCAGCAGACGGCGGGGGGCCCGGGCTGGCCTACCTGGTAGAGAGCGGAGCCCGCGTCGGGGGGTGACCCCACCGCTGCCACAGCCTCACCCCGGTAACCGCGGGCTGGCGGGGCGCTGCTCAGCAGCTGCCAGCGGCCCAGCAGCCGCCGGGAGCCCAGCAGCATGGCGGCGCGGCGAGCCGAGCCGAGCCGAGCCGGCAGTCCCAGGTCCGCGGCGCCACTCCCCCCGCCGCAGCCAATGGGCAGAGTGGGGCCCTGGGGCCGGCGTCGTGGTTACCCGAGGGCCCCGTCCCGCCGGTCGTGCGGCTGAGGCTGTGAGAACCGAACTCGTACAACGCAAAAGCCTTTCCCTT
>JAOEHY010020563.1:1728-14718 GCA_025447955.1 Psilopsiagon aurifrons
GCTTTACACGCTGAGCTTGACAGCCTATGGTATGGGGCATCCCTGGAGTTGGTTGGGGTCAACTGTCCTGGCTGTGTCCCCTCCCAACAACTTGGCACCCCAGCCTCCTCACTGGTGGGGTGTGAGGAGAAGAAAAGGCCTTGACTCTGCACAAGCACTGCTCAGCAGTAACTAAAACATCCCTGTACAATCAACGTTGGAAAATACAAACCAAAACACAGCCCTACAGCAGCTACTATGAAGAAAATGAGCTCTATCTCAGCCAAAACCAGCACAAGGAGGAAGTTTAAGTAAATCTTTATTGCATTCCACACGATGATTTTCTCCCTCTCTTCCCTGAATAAAGACTAAATATGAGCTTCTCCCTCATTCTACATACTATTTTCTTAAAACCAGCAATTACTCTTTCTGCAACAGTAGAAAGAAGTGGCAGTTATTCCTGATTCCTGCTAACTTTTCAAGTGGTGTTTTTCTGTATTGGAGCCAGACATGCTATATGTGACATACTACAGCTGGCAAGTGACAGGATTTTCGGATTTAAAAATTGCCCGTCTGTTCATTACTTTAAGTACAACTCTTAGGCAAAATTAATTATATGCCTCTCTCTTTACATTGTAACTTTTGTCTAATATTCCAAGGTAGTAGCCTCAAGACCATTCTCAGTGTAAAAATCCCAAATTGTGTGTTCAATTGCAAGTGCAACATAAACCTTAAAGGCAGCAATATAATAATTGCCATAAGCTTATCTTTATGTCAGCTTAGCATTTGCTAGAGAACAACTTAAGAGTTATTTTTAGGCATTTAAACAGGGGCACATCTGGCATGGGTTGCTCATTAATGAAGTGTGTTAAAACTGGGAAGACATTGCTGTTATCAACAGAGGAAAACGTTGAGATTCTGGAACATTTGGCCTGGTGTTTTTACCCTGGTGCTTCAAATGTGTTAATAATGATGAATCAAAACCTGGCAGAATGCTCTTTTTGGAATACCAGCCATAACATTACTAACTTTCAAGGTGTCGACACAAATTTCCATCTTCAAATGAAGTAAATTCAAGCATTTGGACATGCTTCTAGAATGATATCTCATGCATAAACTGTATTTGGTGTCATGTACTGTTACAAAGATGGCCTGGAAATAATTAATTGCTAGACAATCCGTTTTTAAAGCCAGTGACTGATGATATCAATTCTGATACGCTTTCCATAATAATAATTGTCTAAAATATGCAGCATAAAGTAGGTGAAACAGAGCTCCAGCAAGCAACCTTTGTTCTAAACTAGTTGGTAAAATCCATGTACATAGGAATTTTGATCACTAACCTGGCAGAAGTCTCGTTTATACTTTACTTTCAGAGGTCTTTGAAGATGCATAATCCAGCAGAATATGCCCCAGCCTGTACTTTGTATGGAATTTCATCTTCCTGCTTTGCCCTTTATTTCATGTTGTAGCAAAAGCAATTGTTTTCTTTATGAGAACACTGATAAAAAACAATGAAAAAAAATAATCAAGTGAAATAAATGGGCAAAAATTCAGTAGCATAAAGGATGATGCATTTACGGAAAAAGAAAGGTATGCTGAACAGCTGGAATCAGCGAATGGCTTGGGTTGGAAGGGTTCTTAAATATTATCTAGTTCCACTCACCGCCATAGTGAAGAACTCCCCAATTCCTATTGTATTTTCCTAATTCCTGACTTTCTCTTAGTATTTTCTCTTCCATATTTCCTGTCTACCTTGGATAACATGGAAGCAAGTGACCCCAAAAAGCACTCTTCCCTCACTGTTCATAATTTGATGGACTAATGAGAGTTTCCTCCACAACTTTACCGATGTGCAGACTTTACAGTATAAGCTTAAGCCTTAGTGGCACAGGAGCATGATGAAACATGTCACACCAAAATACACATCTTTAGTACCTGATCTTGTGAGACACCCAAATTTTCCATTCATAAGCAAGAACACATTAAATCTTTTGACAGAAAGTGGTTTAAACACTGAGTATGCCCTAGAATTTATCAAAAAGTTTATAAATGTATTAAAACATCTGAAAATATAATACTCTCAGCATCATCCAGAAAGTAGAACATAAAGGGTCTCAGCCTAGCATCCTAGAAAAAACTGAGAAGAGAATAATTACATGATTCCTGACAGATAGAATGATTACAGGACCTTCCATCCCTGGAGACATTTAAGAGCAAGTTAGACACTCTGCTCATTACAACAGTTTGGACTACAGCAGGAAGGTACTTGCAAACCAACAAGATCTATTTCTGGTACACTACAAATGTTCTGGCTGTACATGAGCTTAAGAAATATGGGAAACCTTATTTTGATGCATTTAACCAGAAGAGAAATGAAGACAATTGAACTCTGTAGAGTAGCTACAGCCATGACTAGAAATTTCCCCTGGATATATATTTGTTCCCAAAATAATGCTGGGAACAATTTATACACAACCATTCTTTTCCATGCAGGAAAA
Source organism: Psilopsiagon aurifrons (assembly GCA_025447955.1). Taxonomy (NCBI): domain Eukaryota; kingdom Metazoa; phylum Chordata; class Aves; order Psittaciformes; family Psittacidae; genus Psilopsiagon; species Psilopsiagon aurifrons. Next base: position 4,209 of record JAOEHY010020563.1, read on the forward strand.
TCAATGAGGTGAATGTTCTTGAAATAACATATGTAGTACCAGTGCTCAAAGTATGAAACAGTTCATCACAGAAACCTAAGCCTTTTACAGCACAGGTTTAAATAGCAGCAATCTCGCTGCCTCTTGCACTTGAATACAGCGTCAGGACTTATGCATATAAAACGCATCTGGTCAGAGTAATTAAATGCCAGTGTGAGATTGAATCAACACTCTTTCACATTAAATATACACCCTAGCCTCATCCACAGGTTACATGTTTAATTCCATAGAGTAGTGATTTATTTTAAAATTGTGGCAAGCATTTTCATACTATGCAGAGGCATGGTAAATACTGGATAGAGGTTGAGAGGAAGAAGGTCTGAGACACTAGAACAGCAGAAGTGATATTCTTAATTTGCCAAGGTCCACCAGAGGGTGTTCCTTGAAATTCCTTAGTAACAAGGAAGTTATTTCCGGTCTCTAGAGGAAATTGCTTAATTCATTTGCATGACATTTACTGTCATATTCATGCTGAGAAATACACATTTAGTTGGAAGGGAATAATTCATTAAAGGATATAAGGTAATTCTCAACTTCCAGAGATTTTATATAGAGAAAAGCACAAATCCTGCTGATACTCAAGCAGAATATATATACACTAATATCTGCATTTTGGCTAACAGCAGCAAAGATATTGGCTGTGTCTGATATTTCTGCATCCAGTCCTTAAGTTTTCCAACTGAAACAGATATCGACTTATGCTTGGCTGTAGTGTGGATGACATGCTCTCAAGAAGTTCTGGCAAAGAGAGGTAAGACTTCATGCCAACAGCAGGAGAGGTTCATACCCATGAAGAGACTGCCCTACAAAGCAAAATCCAGATTCCTCAGTAGTAAAACAAGTGGGATCAGTTTAATCATGTGATCAACAGTGGTCCAGGCTCTGTCAGATCCACAAAAAACCGGCACACCTGATTATTACAAGCTGTGGGACCAAGACACTTGAGGCAAAAGCCTGCAGCATAAGCCAGAATATAGTTTTGAACTGAGCTTGCAACGATAACACTTCAAGACAGTCTAGATCTCATTGCTGCATAAACACAGGAGCAGAAAGACTATGCACAGTATGATGCTTAAAATGCTAGGAAGTTAGGAATTAATCTTTTTTCTTAACAATTGCAGTATTCACCTCAGTGAAGTCACTTGTAAATTTTTATTTTTTTCTGAAAATATCTATTTTTGAAGCTGCTGTACACCATTGAGTACCTGACCTTTCTGACAACTTAACCACTCTCTTCGAGTTCCCAAACAGAAAAGAAGCCCTGTTTCAGGAATGAGTCGATACTTAAAGGAACAAAACATTTGTGAAAACCTAAATGGATGTTTTGCTGCAGTGGAGTCTGTCACACTGGGAGAGCTTGTTCAAGTCAGTATGCTATGACTAATGTACGGCTTGATGATAAACTAAATGCGTCTAATGTTTACTTACCACTGCAAGAGGAGGTTCTTGAATGCTCTTCCCTTGTGTTTTAACTGAAAATTGATTTACTCTGTATTTAACAGAAAAGAAGAAGCTGTTGTTTGTGCCACTAAGGACTTCTGATCCCATGGCTTTACCACAGACAGTTCCAACACAGCATGCAAAAGAGGCATCCGGTACCTTGCATATGCAACTGACAGCATTAAGATCTAAGCAGCTCTGTTCATACAGTGGAGCAAAGACACCGTGTACTTTCAGATCCTTATTAGTTTTCTATGGTTATACACAAGCCAGAGTGACCACATTGGGTTTAATAAACTGGACAATAAACTTTAGGAATGCCAGACATAGTGTTGTCTGGCAACATTTGTTAGTTCAAATGCTGCTGACAGACTTATTCCCATTTCTTCCCTACCTTTGGAAAACAATATAGTTAAAATAAACAAACCAAAATTAAAAAAGAAATAGCTTTGTGACTACATGCCAAGATTTAGCCATTCACTTTCTGCCCACAGAGACAAAGCCAACCCTGTAAATAACCAGGCTCTAATCCAAAGCCAGAAATCAAGACCCATTTCATGAAATTTCTTTCCCCAAGAAATGTGACAGACTGTTCATGCTGGTGTGTACTGGAGATCAGGATTTCTCAGAAGTTTTTTTTCCAGCTCTGGAAAGGGTTCTGCCTTTTCAAATGAGCCCAGACCATTAGCACTGTCTTTAGAAACCTTGTATTTTCTTTCACAAGCTTCCAATACTCTAGCTGAAACTGCTTTTGTGTGCATAATCTTATAAAAACAATGATGCTAGCACTATCTATAATTCAAACAATTAAGCTACTGCAATGAGGGGAGTATAATGACACTGTGTGTTAAATCATATTTGCAGTTTGGGTACTGTCCTGCATAATATATATGAATGGTGCAATGTTTTGTCTGCCATAAATAGCAGCTTTTACTTTCTTTGCAATTCTACTATATCAGCCATGCACTAGGATAAACAACACACCATAAAAGAGCAGAAGGCACAGTTAAGATAGAATCATTATGCAAATAGGTTATGGCATGCTTTATATGAGAACAGCTTCCCTAAAGAGACCTAATGGGATGACTGACCTATAAAGCATTTAATTTGTTGTTAGCATTTCATTTAATTGTCTTTCAGTTCCTCTAGGAATAAAACTTTTAATTGTAAAAACTTCTAAATGACACAATGGTTGATTTCTCTTTCTGTAACTAACAGGTTCCTCTCATAGTAAAAATGGCTTGCTGAAATTTCCAACTGTACCTTTTAAATCCTGGTATAATTCTGTTGAAAAAGGTAGGATGTCACACTTCAGCTGACAAAACTCTATTAAATGATGTTATTCTAGAAATGTTAATGAGAGGCATGTTGAAGAAAGACTATATATCTTGATATACAGGTATACAATGGATGATCAATTTTTCTTACTTTTGACCTTTGAGTGGTAGACTCAGGATCCATAGTCCTACTAGAATTGATTACTGTGTGAAGGTTACATACAATGGGGGGTAAATAGCATTTATAAATAAATCTTCATTTTCCAACTACTAAAGGAGATTAAAATCACTAAAAAAGCCCCAGTGGCATCCGGTATTAATTATCAAGTCTAAGGAAAGGGATGATATAAATAACATTATGAAATACAGTGGTTATTTCAACAAAAGCCTTCAGATGTGTTTACAATGATAAACTGATTTTTTTTCATAGAGAGGCAAATTTTATGTCTCCAAAGCTAAACCTGGAGGTACCTCTTAGGATGTAATAAAGTAAAAGGTCATTACTGTTGGGAATCTGGCTTTAAAGTTTGGGCTTTTTTTGGGTGAGTGATGGGATGGCCGACATAATTTGGGTTAAACCACTATACTTTTCTGATTGAGTCAAAATACTGGGACTTCTACCAGAGAAATGGGGAAGCAAACATTTTTTAACCAGCACGTCAGTACTTGCGGTATTCAAGTGAAATGGAACCAGCTGCAGTGCCTCCCTGTGCTCGGGAAAAAAGAAAAATTCATTGCAAGAAAAAAGCAACATTGGAATAAGTTACAGAGAAGTAGTGGAATCTCCCTCACTGGAAATATTCTAGCCTCAGCTTGACAGAGGTAACCTTTGAACAGAAGGTTGGACCAGATGGTCTCCAATCCCAACCTAGATTTTTCTATGATTCTAAAAACGTCTTGGATGATGCTGTGACATTTCTTCCTAACCACCCTTTTTAAAAAACTTCAAATCTTGCTGGAAATTTATACTTCATTTTGCAATCATTTATCATGTAAGTACTTTTTAATGAAAAAAAACTTCTTTTCTACAAATTGAACACATGAAACCTCTTCAGTCATTAGTAAAATGTGTCTATAGGCCAAGTCTGCTGATGAGATATGACAAAGACAAGAACTGCTAACCAGCTATGGATTTGTGATAGGTATATTTTAGTACTTGCTCTGGAAGATAGTAAATCTAAACACAAATGTAGAGAGCAACCTGTTTTAAAAGGTCAGAGCAAAAGATTTCAATTATAAACTCAATCAAGAAAAGAAAAAAAAAGAAAAGTCACTGTTATTATAAAGGCTCTTCCAAATTCTGAAGGATTGCACTAAAATGAAAAGACACATTTTTAGTGGGGATAGAAATACACATGGTCCTTCCAAAAAGAAAGCTTTTAGTATTCCGTTGGCATTCTTCTCCAAGAAGCTGCAGAGCTCATGCATTTTCATTTAGAGTCTTCCATCTTAACCTTTCTTCATGTCATTGCACCCTTAAGCAAAAGTGTGTAGTGTATATTATTTTATCCATTAATCTCCCATTTCCAACATTACTATACCTCCAAATGATTTGTTGTGCATAATTCTGAATTATTTTGTCCACCATAATGTCATGCTCAGCAAGCAATTCAAAGTAATCAAATAAAAAATGAAAAAGCCTAAATCATAGAAATATCTAAGGTTTGTCATCCCTCTATTCTCTAAACATATGAATGATTAAAAAAAACCCCACAAACCCACATATTTCTGAATTCTACAAACCCTGTCCGCATTCTATAATTATGTTGCTTTCAGAGATGCACATTAAAAACACACCCATTGCTGTATATGAGCTAATTGACAAGACTAGTTTAGCTCATCTTCAAGAAAGATGAGCTAAATTGAATTGAAAGGAAGAGACACTGAACTGATGATGCAGACAAATTTAGAGTTTAAAACAATGGCTGAAAATGGGTAAAATTACTCAGAGATGATACAAAAGTACTAACAGAGCTCAACACATGACATATGCAACTGCAAATTCTTGTAACAGTTCTGGATTCCAAGTGCTGAGAACAGAGCAATTCCTGTAGTAATTTGGCTGGAAGTAATTGTAAAAGGAATCAGAGTGAAAAAAGGCAACAGGCAGGATTGCTAACATGAATGAAGAGTGAAAGAATAAAAACTTCTGTTTCCTTTTTATACTACTTCGAGAATGTAACATTTGAGATGATTTTATTGAGGATTGTAGATTCACTAAAATTTTCTGAAATGTGGTGTTTGGGACAGCTACTGTTTAATTGCAAACCTGCCAATTTTCACTTGTGGCACTGTCAACACAATGGCTTAGTAAGCACTGGAGGGTAACTATTACTGATGTCAATCATAATATTAAAATGATATATTTCTATTTTTTACAACCACAAAGATTAGCTGATTAAGCAGATCATGGAGAAAGTAGAAGAGATGTCTACAAAAGTGCATTTGTATCCTGTAGGAATGTGCTGAATCAATGCTCTCCACAGAGCTTTATCATTATCGACAATATTTTGCTCCTCAGTTTATATTATAAAACCTTATGCAATTCACATTGAAATAAGCAGATAGTCACACTTGTGTAAGTCCTCTAATTCAGAAGTTTCTCCTCAGAAAGAAATTAAACTCATCCCTGCACAGATTAATGCTCCTGAACTGATTTATATTCGAGTCCCTTAGTAAAGCATTTGCTAAGTTTCTCCATATCACATGCATGTTAGGCCTTAGGGTTTTTAACTATAACAAATCCAAAGTAGATTTTCCAAACTTATTGCTATTGCGACAGTTTTTCATTTCACAACAACTTCCTTTTAGATTTATGACCTTTAAAATGTATTTGCCCTCTACTAATCATGAATGTTTGGAAATCTCTCTGATTGCTTGCCATGTCTACGACCCCCTTAGATAACACTGTTTATTTCAACAAATACATCTATAATGTTGCAAAAAAACCCCATGGCCCAGTTTTGCCTGAAAAATTTAGCACAATCCTAATTTCACTTTCACAGCTTTAAATAAGTGATAGTTTTCAAGTGCATATCATTTCTGTTCGAGCAAAGGAAAGGACAGTGAGACTGAGAAGTAAGCTTCTTTCCAGGTCACTGTCTGAATCATTTATCGCTACTCAAGATTATCCACTGAATTATTTCCCTAGCTTGATAGTTTGGTCTGTATATTATTTACTAAAAGTTAACCGGAATGAATGTTTTGTAACACAACAGGGCCTTGCACTGTGTCTGTTGACAAACAGTGCCCAAACTATATGGCATTTGTTTTCATTTGGGAAGAAACAGATCTCTTGTGTAGGAACTGTAAAAGCTTCCTCACCAAGACATTCCTCTTAGGAGCTCATTTAAGACAGCATAATGAACTCACAAGGAACTCCAGCTCATGTAAAATCAAACCCAACAGACAAATGTAAACCATATTTCTTTGGGATTTGCACTCCAAGATTCACACACAAATTTCCTATTGAATGAACAAAATACATCAATTGAGAAATTTCAGTCACTGTTCCTAGCAGATACCTAAAATAGACTGGTAACTATTAGAATGAACAGTGTGAACTGTTTAAAAAGCAGCAGTGAAGTAATACTACAATCAAAACACAGATGGGTCATGTCTCACCATGCCATATCGGTTTTAAAACTTCACCTCTTGGAAGTCTAGGCATAAACTACATGCAAGCATCAGACCACGGGACCATTGCTTTTTTACATCTTCCTCTAAGCAGTGCTCCCATAAACGACTTGGAAACCTGCCATTTATCCATGGTATTTTGTACATAATTGCAGGAGCACAGTTTCAGTCATGATCTCTAAACATATGGAAAATAAGAGTTTACAAAGGGAAAGAATTGCAGCATCAGTCCTGCAGGTCTTAAATTTTCAGGCTTCAGCAGATGTTTAGGTTGCAACCTTTCAGAGATACATAGTTAGTGCCTTATGAAAGAATTATCCTGTGATCAAGGCTCCTTGAGACATGAATATAAGAAGAGCTATCACTATCACAAAAACCTACAAATCTACAAAATACTTACCATGAAGTACTACCACTATTAAATAGACCCTTCCTTCTTTGTTGTTATTATTAGTGATTATTCCATTTTGAAGTGAAGGGACAGACATTCCTCATAGCCTGAGTATTCCACTTGCAAGAGGATGCAGACACTTTGTATAAACACAAACATGTCTGTATCTTATTTAGATCATGCAGAGGATGAATAAAGACTACATTAATGGCAAACAAAGTTTAGACTAACATGGTCCAAATAACTGGTCAAAAAAAGTCAAATGCCTTCACAGGAATTTATATTAATTAAATTACATTTCATTTTGTTGACAAGGTATTGTATGAAGTTAACATGAAAACCCAGGCTTTAGAACAAATATTGATAGAATCTGCTTATAATGGGTTAAATTCTAAGGTTACATTTGTGTGATTCTGAAGAAAAGTCAGCTCTGACTCTGAGCTGTAGCCAGTATGTGTAGCACTATTAAGGGCCCATAAAATAAATCACAAAATTTATTTTCTCTACTAGAAGAATGTAAAATGAAATGTTAACTTTCAGCCTTTTTCATATTAACTCAGTGTATGGACAAAGAATCAAAAAGCATATAAGAACTGGAACTTCCTTGCCATATTTTGCTTTTAAGGAAGGAGAAGAAATAGTAAAGGGGAAAATGTTAAAAACCAACTACTTTAATGGCCTGAAGATGAAGGGTTTAATAGATTTCTGTGGTTTTCAAAGTGTAGTTTAGCAGTTAGAGAAGAGTAAAAATTTCTTTATAAATCAGGCTGAGATTTTGTACCCTGTGGATGCAGATAAAAATATAAATTAATAACATGAAATACAAGCCAAACATTTTGAAATCCAGTCATGTCTGAGTAGCAAATGAATTCACAAGACTTTTAGGTTCTGCTTTTAAGTATTCTCAAATTTCAGTGAACAAAAAAAAAAGAGCATATCCCTTTTAGTATGTTTTGGAAGTCTGCATTTATAAATACAGTGAGGCTTTCATAGTCTACTACATAGAAAGGTTACAGCGCTGTATGTTTTAGCACTACAATGCACTGTGTTGTTTTTACTGGTGCTATTATACAACAGGTTCACATCCCCCTTTGTTTGTATAAAAGATTTTGATTTGAACAGTGCTTATTGTACAGACTAATCAGATTTCATCACTGCAGTACCATACATTTCTATTACATCTGACTTTTGACATCTTCATACTTGGGAAGACAATACAGTAAAACCTGTAAGATAGATACCTCTGCCCTCATTCAGTACATCACCTAAACATGAATGCAGAGTAAAAGCTCTTTTAAATTGTTGCCACTGATGACTACTCTGCAGTGGCAGGTGAACTATGATTACATACACATAGTTTAATCAGAGAAACTCAGAGAGCAATTGCAGTGACCTGTGAGACGCACTGTGACGGACAATACACAAATGCTGCATGCACCACCTGCAGGAATTAGCTCTTGTTATATTCTTAATAATGCCGACTTTAATATGGTAAAGCTATGCAGAAAAAACAGAATACTTGACAGATACGAAGAAAACAAGACAGAATGCTAGGAGTTAAAGCAAACTTCTGTGACCTCTTCTGCCCTTTCTGTAGGACTGGATGTTCTGATCACTTATTTGCCACTACCTAAAAATGCAAAAGCTATCTTGAGATGAGTCTAGAAGGGTGAAATATTAGCTGTGAAAATGACAATGTTCTTTGTTGGTGATTTATTCTAGCTTCAGTTAATGTGTTTTCTTAAGCTTTTGGATAGTGTCATCTTCATTCTAAATTGTTAAGTTTCAGACATGCAGCTATATTATTAAAAATTCCTTTTGATAGAATTAGACTATCATTACCAGGTAATGAGAAGAACATTACTGGCTTTGTGAGGAAATATGTCTTCCAGGATTTTCATCTAAATTAAACTTTGGTCTGACTTAAAAGAATAAATTGTCTCTGAAGTCTACCGTTTCCTTGGTGATACTTTTTATTCTTGTGTCATAATGCAAGTAAAAGAAACATTTGAAACTTTTCTATGATTACTTTCCAATACTGCAAAATATGAAGATCACACAAAAATTGAATGATGCCAAATGAATGGAGAAGAGAGCATGCAATTATGACTAAAGTGGGATTAAACAGGTAAAGGTTAAGTGCAAGCATGACATGAGAGTGGGGAAAAAAGGAAAGGAAAAATTTCACTGTGCTTCTTTTCATAACTCATAGAGACAAGTTCTTTAAATCACAGATATTTTATGTGGATCATCTATATATACGCATAGAGCAATAGAGAGTTCTGTCAAGTTGCAAAGAGAATCAACTGACTGTTTTAAATGATAGAAATTACTAATAAAGAAACACACATAGAAGGAAGGTAGAAATACTATTTTTTAAATTAGATATTAAAGAAAGTTATTTCTGCATAAGAAAACACAGCTTTGTTGGGAAGTATGTACCTTCCCAGAGATTCATATTCTCTTTCTCTCTCTTTCCATGCTGTGTAGAATATTTTTAAATATATCTGTGCATACACATAGGAATGGAAGAGCAGATGGCAATACTACAGTAGAAGTTTGTGGAATCCAAACACAGATATGTACTAATTTGATTTTCTTCTTCAAAGAGAACTAATTTATTATCTGGAATTCATAATAAATAAAACAACTATGGAGCCACTACCTTGTAGAAAAGTCATACGCCAACAGAATACACAAAGAATAGAATCAATTATCTGACAGCAAGAAATCCAATCCAAAGAACTTCTTCATATACCTACTGCCTGTTCAAAGTGGATAAAAATTATATGAAAATCTAATAATTTTCCAGAGAGTCAGGAGGGAAAAAATGAAATCAAGCATTTTGTCCAGAATACATTCTGTTATATAAAAGAACTGATGCAAGTATAGCAGTGGGGAGCTTTCAAAGCAGTTCGATCTGAAAAACACTGATATCCTTAAAGAAGGAACTCATTTCAATAGTCATACTGACTAAGATCAATGACAACAGAATCTCTTTGAAGAGAAGCACCTGGGTTTACCTTTGAGAACACTCATAAGTGTGTGTGCTCACTTCCTTTGTATTCTGAGAAATTTCCAGAAGCAGAACTCTTGAAATCACATATTTATTCTAGGGCAGTGTATTGCTGTTTTTTCAAGGCAGTTTGTCAGGTGAGTGTCACCATTTCGCTACTGAGAGTCACTATGATCAGAGACAGCTAGCTGTTTAAGGATCCACATGTAGAATTACTCTTCATGGGGCAGATGATTCTCTATCACATTGACATTATTTTATGATGATGTGTTACAGTTTCAATCAGGAAAGGTCAGAGCCGGCACTAAAAGAACAGTGATTTATTATGCAGAGGAAGACTGCATTACAACCCATAAAGCATTCAGTGCTACCATTAAGACAAAACCTACAGCTGGAATAGTACCAATACTACTCTCCAAGGGTATTTAGCTACTGCCCCAGTGGGCAGAATAATCCCATTTATTTAGCAATTTAAAAACTAAAGTTCTGTGCCTTTTTATTCTCTCCTAATTCAAGTCGTAAGTTACAATTTGATTAATAATGGCCAAAGCCACTGTCCAATCGTGATTTTTTTTTTCCTATAGACCAGTACTCTTTCAAATAGTAATGAAATATTAACTAAAGTTTTTTTTGTTAGAACAGAACAGAAGATAGAAAATTAGCTAAACATATGTGACTGTTATACTGCAAACATGATCAAGGACATCTTAT
>JAOEHY010020563.1:14818-30521 GCA_025447955.1 Psilopsiagon aurifrons
TGGAACTTTTTGCTCCAAAACTTGTTTTAGCTTTGTGAATTTTTCCTTTCTAAAGAACTGAGTGCGTATCTTTGGGTACATCCTACTTTTTAAATTTTATGTTGGCTTGTTAAGAAATCTGAGAAGTCAGATAAACCCTGATAAATCTGTTACAGAAGAATAGCTCGATCAACATTCTAAGAGAGGTACTCACTTGTCTGGAAACATATATACCTAATTAGGAAACTAATTTTGGATCAGATCCTGTGCAACTGTGTGGGCAGCCATAATAATGGCATAGCCAAGAAAGCAAGATGCATTCACAGTGACTGAAATAGCAATAGGAGATGATGTACCTTTGCACTGTCTGTTAACGAGGAAAGTGCATTTGTGGGCTGTTGGCTTGTGTGAGGACTCAAGGTCATTATCTAGGCAGAACACTGATTTCTTTCAGAAGAATTCTTACACCATGAGGTGAAATAAGAAAAAAAATTAAAAAGTTAAGAACTATGCCAGATTTGCCCACAGGTGAACTTGGACTTTGCATTTATCGCAGCAGGAATCATGGTTGCAGCTGGACTAAAATGTGTGTGCTGCCTTGCTTCTTCAATGCATTTATAGAACATTCTTTCCAAATACAGTGTGAAGAATAATAGGAAATAGTGAAAAAGAGTACGGCTAATACAGATGGAAGTTCTCTGATTGTCTTTACCCCACCACCCCAGAACACCTACTAGATTCCAAGGACTGTTTATTAATTTTCAGCTTACCTTGACAATGCAATGAATACTTCATTTAAATGGTACTGATTTAGCAAATACTTAGCTGAGATCCAACCAGTGGTTTCTCACTCAAAAAGCATACCTTAATATCTTTTATTCCTATGTATAAACTACTTTAAACACTGTTTACAATCGAAACAGAATTTTCCTTCTAATCTCATCTTCAATTAATGCGACATATTATTGCGTAGCATGCATTAAAATATTAACTTCTAATTCTTATCATCATCATTAGGACATTTCTTAAAGTTACATGTCCACCTTCAGTAACAGTATTATCATAAGTGCTAGTAGAAATATCTTTAAAAATAGAAGCCAATCCTAAATGAGAAAATCAAACATAAGAATATTTAAATTTCTTCAAAATTCCATTTATGGACCAAAAAGCCAGAGTTACATTATTTTAGTTATTCCTGAGGAGTGGGAAAGCAAACAAGCAAGGCAGGATGTCTCTCAAGTTAGCTGGAGCCTGGAAAACTTGAGATCATGGAAGAAGTGAAGAAAGGGTCTCAGGCTTTAAAAGACTAAGAGTCTTCTGTGGAACCACGAGGTCTGAATATAGGTAAGACAGCCACAAGCAAATCAAGCCTCTAAGGAGTTAATGTATTGCTGCAAAATTTCAGTATCAGAAACTAATTTAATTTCCACTGTGGAAAACTGAGTTACAGGTGCCCCTTGTACTTCAAAATTGTTATTTTTCAATGGTAAATAATAGCTTCCAAATAGTTTGGACCAGATTAATCATGTGGAAAATCATCACAGGTTAAGACACAAGAAGTACTGCCTGAATATGCTAATAGGCATCTTCATTAAGTAAGGTCAGAAAGTGCATACGTGCCAGAAACCAGAATAGAATACTTATGTGCCAATCTAAATTGTGAGATCATTGTCCTCTCTTCTCTTGCTGGATATAGTTTTATTTATTTATTTTATTTTAACTGAATGACAGTTTCTGCAAGCAATCACTGCTATTTTCTGTCTTTAAACAGAAATAGTGATGTTTCTTTGAAATTAATAAAGCCTTCTGGTGAGCTCTGTACTCTGGTGAAACAAATGCAGTTTGCAAGCAGAAGCTATACTATTTGGAAACTCAATAGAAGGAAGAAAATGCATGAATGTAATAAGTTTGAGTAGTTAAAATAATGTGTGACCTAGTACACTCTTTTAAAATATTAACATTTGAAATTATGAAGGATTCCTTTTATACCTGATTTATGAGATACTTCAGAAATGTCCATTATATCCATGATAGCTGTTTCTGAATTGCTGATCCTGACAACTTTACTGAATTGACTGTAAATCTGGAGAAAATGTACCCCAAAAACGAGCTGGCTACATAAGGGAAAGTCCACAAAATTGTTGAAAGATCCTAGAATGGATGCTAAAAGCTTACTTATGATTAAAATATGTATGCCAAAATATATATTACTCATTACATGTTGTAAAGACAAGGTAAGTAGGTTATGAATTCACATCTTACATTACAATACACTATTTATGGTTAAGCTGCCTTATTTCTAGAATGGTAACTTCAAAATCCATCAAGCTTTATAATTATGCCTAAAGCAGAGAGATCAGAGAGGAAAAAAACCCACAAACTGTTCCATATTTAAGAAATAAGACCCTCTAAAAGCAACACTTGTTAAAATCTATGTGTTTGAATTATAAAAAAGAAAAAAATAGAGAAGTAAAGACAAAACCTTCATCCAATCATCAGAATGTACAAACCTGTTGTGGTTTAAGCCCAGTCAGCAACTCAGCCACGCAGCTGCTCGCTCACTCGCCGACCCCCTTCCTCCCTGCCCCGCTCCCGAAGGGATGGGGAGGAGAACTGAAAGAATGTAACTCCCATGGGTAGAGATAAGAACATCCCAGTAACTAAGGTATAACATAAACCACTGCTGCTACCACCAAGAATAATAATGATGAGGGAAATAACAAGGGAAGAGAATACAACCGCTCGCCACCCGCCAACCGATACCCAGCCTGACCCAAGAAGTGACCTAACATTTCCGGGTAACCGCACCCAGTTTATATAGTGGGCATGACGTTCTGTGGTATGGAATACCTCTTTGGTCAGTTTGGGCCAGGTGTCCCGTGTCTGCTTCCTCCCAGCTTCCTCTCCTACCTGGCAGAGCACAAGACTCATAAAGTCCTTGGTGAGAGTAAACATTACTGAGCAGCAATTGAAAACATCGGTGTTATCAGTGCTGTTCCCAGGCTGAAAGTCAAAAACGCAGCAGTGTACCAGCTACTAAGAAGGAGAAAAATGACCGCTTCTGCTGAACCCAGGACAAAAACATGTCACAAATCTCTCCAACAGTTTTTGTTTTACTGTAAAAATTATCTGTAAAAATGTCTAAATTTGTTTTGACTATCAAGAAGTTTATTTTTGTGACTGTCAAAGCTATATATTTACAGGAGAGTAGAGAGACTTAACAGGCAGCTCTGAGGCCACAAAGGCATGGATCACTCAAGCCTGGTATTAACTTGGATAACCTCATTATTCTTATTGAACTTAGGCTCAAAACATAACTGATTCCTGTGATGCATTTGGAAAATCTTCTTCATGAATAATCTATGTCTGCTTTGTCAAATTAAGTACTAATTTCTTTTCTTGTGCTTTTTATTTTTTATGTCTAATATAAGCAAGCCAGAATGTCCTTTGTAAGTCATAATTTGGCCTACCATCAAGAAAGAGCTCTCTTTGAAAATCAAATCCATCTTATCTTTTTGATGTCTACCACCCTCCATCCAGATCGTTTGTTTTTTAATTAAATACTGAAGAGATGTTGCCACTTTCTGTAAACTGCTGCTTCCTTGTTTGTATTGCAGTTCAGATAGATTTTGAAGCTTTGACTTCAGATTCCAAAGCTCCTTCACATTAAGCTCCTTGGCACTTAAATCTTGTTGACTCCACTAATTAGCTTCCGTAATTTCTGAGTCTGCTCTTTTGGAATTAGAAACCTTACTAACCTGGTTTCATTTATCCTTCTATTTAATTGAACACATATCAGTTTAGACTCACTTATTCCAACATCATTCTCTTTGACCAGTTAATAGTATGCCCTCCTGTTGGTTCACTGACTATTGAGAGTGAAGGAATCTAATGGCTAATACATCTGACAGTACGAATTTTCTCTCAGCATTGGCAGCATTTGCTCAAGTTGATAAGTCTAAGTGTAATGTCTACTGTAATGACACAGATCTCGGCAGAATTCCTCTTGCCATAACATTAACAATCTCTGCATTTATTTAAATCTGTCCATGGAAACTGGAGCAGAACAAAACACTGACTTACAGAATGTTTTCTCACAATCTTTCTCAATGTGATTTTCTGATTCTTACCCTATATTTTTCAGAGGTGCTCCATCCCTCGGATCATTTTTTGTCATTTCTCACATAATTTTCTTTGCATTGTATTTAACAGTTACTTGTGCTATTTTTTTAGTCTTTTATTTGATTGAACAACATTAATTATTCTTTCCAATTAAAACCTCATAGTTCGAGTCAGAACCAAATACAACGTAAGAATTGTTGCACAGCTTTAGAAGACAACAGATTTGTAAACCACAGAAAGAGAGTTATTCTTGTACTGAATTTTGGTCAAAATAGTTAAGTACTTGGGATGAGGACTGCACAAAGACACTGGGGAGCTGGACTTGAGATTGACTGGCTCAGTTTCTTTTCAACGCAAAAAGCATTCTCAAACACTTGCTGAGATTCAGCTCCCATCCAATGGCAAGCATGTCATCACAAGCAATTTGATTTTAATCACTGCTTCAAACAACAACAACAAAAGGACCACATTTTCAAAATCAAGCACACTCCTTTTAAGCAGCACTCTAGAATATCAGATCTTCTGATACAGTAAATTAACCACCAGCTTTTCAACTCTTCACAAAACTGAAAATATATCTTCCAATTTTAATGCTATTTCATTTTCAATCCTCAACTTTAAGAACATGTCATTTCACGTGACCATGACAGCAGCAGAGATTTTCAGGATTTTCTCTGATTTGAATTGTAGATTTTACTTAATTACAGTCCACAGCACACAACCAATAAGTAAATTAATGTTTCAAACATGCCATGAGCAGCACTAACAGAGAAATAAAATTTAATAACTTATGGTGCAGTTAACTTCAGCTAAGTTAACTTTAACAGCTTTATCATGAATGAAGTCTGTTAAATAGACCAGTGAATCCTATGTTTGAACTTTAGAAGCAAGCAGTAAACATATGAAGTTCACTGTACCTGGGTAAATTCATGGCACACATCCAAAACTGCCTTTTATTATGCTGACAAACACATGTATTTTCACAATAGAAATGAAAATTTTCTGAAGCCAAGTATTTGTCACTATGACAGACCAGAACTGTGTTCAAACCCTAAAGATATCAGATAATTTACAGAGAATATTTAACAGATTTTTAAATTTTTTTTTTTGCATGAAAAATAGCATGGAACAGATGAGGAAAATGGTTATCAGTTTTTTTAGAGTTTATTTCTGCAATTTGCTTGATTTTTGTGTTGGCAGAATAATCACCTCAAATCACTTCAACCTCGAAATACTTACTACAGCACAGATCTTACCTGAAAAGCTGATGAAAACAATCATTTCAAAGTAGAATGTTATTTTGCCCTTATGTAACTGCAGTGTGCTCTCAATTACTACTTTTATTTAAATCCTCCAGCATTTCAGCATCTTAAGACCAGAGCTGTGCAGAAGACTGCTGTCTCCACATCTTTACACCTCAAAATATCACTGTCCAAAACCAAAGTGTGATTTGTCCCCACAATCATTCCAAACATGACATGGAAAAACAAAGCCTATTCTATACATCTGAAAAACTATCTGTATGCTGGGACTGCTCTTTCTGTTTTCAATCCTGCTCTCCAGCTTCCAGTCTGCTACTTCGTCTTTCTATTTAATCCTTTTCCCCTTTTAACTGAACAACTTTAGCAGGGTTTCAACTCAGTTGTTCACACTAATTCAATCCTGGCTTAATATTATAAAAAATACCAAATTTATATGTGCCGGAAAAAGAGCGATAAATGAGTTGCAGAGAATTTGTGAGAACTACATCATTGATACATTTGATTTTACAAGCCTCCAGCACTCTGTAAGAATGCTGTGCATAGCTTCTATGAAAACAAAATGAAAATAGCATGGATACTTTCATAAAACAGAAAACTAAAGATGCAAACCTTGGCTAGAAGCAAAAAAGCTGATGTGGATTACCTTTGACTTCTCTTTCACTTCATTAGCAATACATGATACCATACGGTTTTGACAGGAAAATAAAAGGAATTAACAAAACAGTAACTGAAGACATGTTCCAACTTTAGATCCCAATTATAGCCCACATTGCTTAAAGCTAAGAAATGTGCAAACATCTAACACAAATGAAGAAGAGAAATGTAATGAAAAAGACAACATGACATGAGCAAATCGAAGCAGAAGCAGCTAATTAAACCTATACAACTGTAATGCAGAGGAGTTATTCAGAGAGGCAGGAATTAATGATAAACTTGCAGCGCACTCATGCTGAAAGAAGATTTAAAATTAAACAACCTGCAAAGCACAAGATACATGTAAGGTTGGGGGTTTTGCATAGCTAGCATTATGTTTTCTTCCTCAGCTGTAACCTACTCTGCCAGCCAGTCTACATACCACAGATTGCATTGGGCAGGTTTGCCTCTGCTGCAGAGTTTTGATAAAAAGCTGGGTAGTGCACATTGTGAAATACCTTTTTTCTTTGGAAATTATTAATAACAACCAAGGATAAGTATATTTAAAAGGCAATGCTCATTTCACTTACTATGAAGGCTCATTCTGCAATTAAAATAATCTGCAGAACTTCCTACTTGACAGCAAGGTGTCTGCTATTGATCTACAGCCTAGTTATGGAATAAAACAGCCCGTACAGCAGAAAGAACTTGACACCAGGAAACTAGGGACCTGACATGGCTCATGAATGCTGTTAGTTTTTGGCATATGAAGTGCAACCACAATGAAGTAACATGGTAATGAAGTTAAATCAGTGGAGAGACACTGAGTTAACACATCACCACATTACCTCAGATGCCCCAGGAGTCCGGTATTTTCATGAGTGATTCTCTAATCATGTACATCTACTTGTTCCCACTCCATATTTTTGCAAATCTGTATGGAAATGAAAATCCTCTAGATTCATGGGGCTTGAGATTTACAGACTTCCTCTTCAGTTTTTTAAGATTTGCTGTGAAGTGGAAGAAAAGTAATGACGAGTTGCACTACTAGTTTATTGCCTGGAAGGACATTCTTTATATGGAGGATTTTCTGCAAGATGCTAAGGTTTTAAAAGTAGTCTGTAACATGCTCTCCTTTAGATATGTCCACAACAGTTAGATGAGCTGATAAAATCATGTTAATGATGACCCTGAAATGAGGCTTAATCAGAACAGCTTTGTGTATTCCACACAAATGTCAAACCTCTATAATCTAAGCCTTTGGATACTCTGTACCTGCTTTCCCACCATTACAGACAAATATTTTTTGTAACAATTTGTAATAAACTGGTTTTTAGATGAAGTGAAAATCCATCCTTGGCTCAAAGGCTTCAACGACTAGACAGATATGACCTTCTCCCCTTTTTTTCCCAAAGTATTTTCCTATTTGGCAAAATAAAAGATTGAGCAAAATAGGAAAACAATCCTTTCTGTAATTCGTTGTTGTTGAGAAAGCATCTTGGATTGAACTCCCCTCACAGATAACAACATGTCCATATTTACAATGTAGATTTAACTCCTAAATTATCATTAAGTCATATGTAAATTTCCTTTTCTTTGAATGCTGATTTCCTTCAAGAGAGATTTAGAGGCAGCACTGACAAATGCCATGAGAAGTCTTAGAATATCTCAAAACACAATCACCTATAGTATTTATGTACTTTAAAGGATAATTCTGGCAAAACCCTCTATGTCAGTGTAATTAAAATATAGTAAATCTTTCAGAACTGTTTCCTTGTGGGCCATTTAAATCCATCACTGGCCCTACTATCAGACCTTATTAACAGACCCTACCACTTGCAAATTCTCTCAGTCATTACCTTTCTGAAATGAAATAAATCCCAGGTCTCATTTCCCTATTTGCAATAGAATACAGCCTGGAAAAATAAAAGAAAAAAGTCCATTTTAAGAGCTCACGAATCATAAACTGGGTGTTTGCACACAGGTTATGAATATTTAATGTACAGAACCCCACCGAATTTCAAAGTTTAAAATACTCAGGCATTTGGACATCTTTAAAACCAATTGAACCTAACAGTAATTTTTCAAATCACTTATTAATTTATAAGTAGTCAACTTTTACTCTGGCATAAGAGAAAATAACAAAAAAAGGACAGATTTTTAATTAATAATTTAGAAATTTTATGACACTCCTTAGCAAATTAATTGTAATGACTCGCATTTCTTGCTTTTTTCTGCAGATCCTTTCATGTTTTTTGACAATTTCTTGTCATCAGTGCCTTGTTTTTAAAGCTTCCTCTAGAGAAAGCTTACTAATGAAAAACAATGAACTACTTTTTCTCTCAATATCTATGAGTTTCTCACAATAAAACTAAATCGTTCCTCCTAATCTGAGTTGTTATACACTACCTTTGTAAGAACAGATGCTTCAGTTATTTCCCAGTGATCACTTCTGCTGATCTAAGTTTACTTAGTTCTTTGCTACTTATCATATTTACTAAAGAATTCATCAAAAAAAATTCATTTAAGCCACTGAAAACATCAAAATAATCCTTAAAGCTTTCCCCATATGCTTGAAAGAGTCCTATCTGTGAGAGATGATCTCAGTGTTTTATTGTAGATTTCTTCCTATGCTTTGTACTGTATTTGATTTGCCTGGTATCCCCACTAACAGCCAGTGAAGCAGTGTGTTTATGCTTGAAAAATAAAATCAACTCAAGGAGTTGCCAGAAAATGCCTACTAATACCCTAGGTAAGTATCAAAACTCCTATTTGCTCAATTAATATTGATACTGCTGCTGAAGGCTGCATTTCACTATTCACATTAGCCTTTCAGAGTACCTTAGGAGAAACGAGCATCTTAGAATGGGTTTTTTGACATAAACAATGCTGAGATATTATAGAAATATATCAAACTTTCAGCAATGTCTGCAGTTTACATCTTTTTTAGATAATATCCACAGATCTCTGAAATATTACATAGATTTGGAAATTAAACATTCAGATAAGGCAAAGAATAACACTGACAAACAAAACAGCCTGACTCAAACACAGGACTGATATTTTTGGCTTGAACAGAGAAGGCTAGATCACAGAAAGAGATAGGTACTTGATTTTTCTTTTATCCATTGCTTTTAACAGTCAACCCCTTTGTAACTTTATGGTGGCATCTGCAAATGAGAAAAATCATATAGCTCAAAGGGACTTTCAAAGGTCATCTCTTCCCTTCCCCATTACCAGTGTTTGTCTAACCTTTTCCTAAATATTGCGAGAAATGGTCAGCCAACTATACCAGTGCTTCAGCATCTTTACCACTAACAAAGTTCTCTTCATATCAAATCTGAATCTCTTTTACTGCAGTTAAGCCCCATTATATTTTATCTATGCTGGATAAACACGATAAATAGCTTATTTCTGTTTTCATAGAAAATATCCAACTTTACTTTTTCCATTTGAAAATTCTTACCACATTCCTGCTTCATCTTATCCTCTTTAGCCCTAATAATCACAGGTCCTTTAATCTTTCCTTCTGTTGTGTCTCCTACCATTCTTGCTATTTCCTTTTGACTCACCAAAATGATTCTTGGGGTGTCAAATCTGGGAAAAGACCTTGAGCTGATCCCCTGTGGCAGCTGAGTACAGGAAAAAGGTTGTTTTTTGCATCCAACAAAACACAAATTCATACTCTTATGCACCACAGTACAGGTTGCCTTGCTGGTAATAATGTGCCATAACTAATTGTGTTTAGTTTGCAAGTCATAAGCAGGTTTCAGACTCTTCACCCAAAAACCTGCTATCTAGAAAATTTTTCTTATCCCAGTGGAAGATCATCTTTTAACAGATTACATCAGGTTCATTTTGAACTACGTCCCTAACTTACTTGCAGTTTCTTCCAGCCTTATGTCATGCACAAAATGTATGTGTACCCACTACTCTATCTTCCAGTCATCTATGATGATATTGAGTAACACGGCTCAGGGTAACCCCATTCAGCTTCCACTTCTATTTTGACAGTTGGTAACTCCTCTCTAAATGGTGTTTCCTCTTCAGTTTAAACTTCACTATTTACAAGACTTTGATCAATCACAGAGAAGCACTTTTCAGCCGATGATGTGTGTGGAAAATATCATTTAGCATTATAATTCAGAAAAAAAATTTGAAATCAGTACCTTGAAATTACAACAACTGGGGGGGGTGGGGGAGGGGGGTTGCAGAGGGAAATAAAAGGGTAAAAGGGTAAAGATGGTCTAAGCTTACACTAATCTCCTCAGGAGTGCTGCATGCAGTACAGGGCTCACCAGTAAAAGAGAGACTTGGACTACAAATTGAGCTTAACAGAACTGGAACTGTTCAAGGAGACAAGGCTATGGGGGGAATCACATGAATGTGTATAAACACCTGATGAGGGTAGTAACAATGAAGGAGCCAGATTCTTCCCAGTAGTATCCAAGGACAAGGGGCAATGGGCACAAACTGAAACTTAGGAAATTGCATATGAGCTTTTTGCTTTGTTACTGTGAGAGTAGTCAAACACGGCAACAGGTTGCCCAGAGAGCCCATGAAGTTGCCATCCTTCCAGATCTACAAAATCCAACTGGACAAAGGCTTGCACAAAGTGCTCTAGGTGACTGCTTTTTGAGCAGGTTTTTTGGACTAGATGGCCTCCATTATTCAACTACTCTGTATTTCTTTTTTTGAATTCACAGCTGTTTGATCATTTGCCTGTGAAATTGTGCCTCCCTTTTCCTAAAATAATGAGTTATGAGTATTTTTATTAATAACGAGATTATCAGAACCAACTTTTTTTTAACCTGAGTATAGTCAAAGACATTGCAATTAAAGACAACTGCAAAACTGTCACTTGTTTGATAATCATTACTATTCTGAATGAATGTTCTAGTCAGGTGTCAGGTTTGACCCAGATACAAACACCAACCAAGACCGCCGCTGTAACCAGCTGAGCAGTATAAAATTAATTTTCATTATTAAGCAGCTTCTTGATAATTTTGCTGAATTAAAAAAGCAAAGCATTTTATATTCCTTTGTATCCATCAAAGCTTATTGCCAATTTGTTACAATTTATTCTTTAATAAGATATATTTAGTTATCTTTTATTGTGTTGCAATAAAGACCCAACTAAAACTTTCAGTACCTGAAACAAACAACTGTTCCTATGACCATACTTTATGCAAGTTTGAGCAACAGCTTTTAGATTAATGAAAAGGATTAAATTAAGTTAAAATTAGAGAATACTGACTATTTAGAATACACCTAAAGGAGAGCCTTAGAGAAGGTAGAAAGAGACACCAGCCAGAGACGCACAGTAAGAACCAGGAGGTGGCTGTCACAGGCCTCCACAACAGGCAGGTGGGCTAGCTGCAAGGGAAAAAGTGAGCATCACACCACTGGCCTTGAGAATTGGCATGCATTATCAGTTCCAGCACTTCTCCAGAACTTCCCTGCAGAAGGCCATTAGCAATCCAAATTTACCTTTAAAATTTGATTAATACAAATTGCACAGGCATAACTTTCTTTAAACTAGTCCTGGTGTTTAGCCCTGATTTGAGTGGGAGGCTGAAGTGAGGGACCTCTATGTGTCATCCCAACATATTTTTTTCTCCAATTCCAGCTACATGATGCTATATAATCATCTATTGCTAAAATACTGAAGTCTGTGCTGTATTTGAGATTGTGTTTGCATCTTAGTGATTTTATGGTTCACTTCCTTTTGTAAGCATCTTCATTGACATTCATATACATCTTACACTCTTTTAAAGATATATTCTTCCATACCACATCTCATCAGGGCCATTATACTTAAATATAACATATTATTTTTGTTTCAAAACTGAAAAAAAAAAAAAATAAAAATCATGCATACGTTAAGATTTCTCCTTCTATTCATTTATTCCTGATGAAATAAGCAAGAATCATAATTTTGGGTCTTTTCATTTTACTTTTCAAGGTATAATGCATCATTTTAAAAGGAAATATAGCTCTGAAAGTTGCTGTTAAGCACCATAAAGCAGAGAAATAATATGTAGTTCCTTTGCAAGGTTTTTATCTTAACAGCATTACTAACTGTGACATTTATCCTGCTTAACCTCACCAAATGTACCCTAGGGAAATGTCAACAGAGTCTTATGGTTTTAATACAAATGAATTATCAAAGAGTTTGAATAATGTAATCATCTTAATGTATTCAGTTTTTATAATGAACATCTGTTATGGGGATAGAGAAGCAAAGTGAATGGTTAATGTAACAATTAAATAAACGATTAAATGTAAAAATTAATAAAAACCAATTTTACAATTTTAACTACTTAGAGTAACAACCTGAAGTAACAGTCATTGGAATATTTCTGTTGGATATGATTTTTCTTTGATGGAGTTCATATATGCTTTCTAGAAGCTTGCTATGGGTATAATCCTGTTTACAAAGACAGCTTGTTCCCTGGATAGAAATCTTCTCCCTTGAGTGATGCATATTTGTGTTTGTAAAGTTCCTGCCAAATCTCTTACTTTACATGCCTCTGCCAATAATCCCTTCTCAGTGTATTTTCTGTCAACTCCATTTATTAAGAGGGTTGTTTTCAAACATCTTGCTAGCATACATTACAGTAATTCTACTCCCATAGGAATATATTCTCTAATTATCGAGATGGTCTAACAAATGTCTCTGATATTTACTGCTATTTCATTTTATTCTGGCATTATATTTTACGACTCGAATATAAATTTTGGAAAATTGATATGAATAATACATCATTTTGCGGTCTACATTCTTTTGAACTACATTTTATGCTTAATTCCAAGAAATAATGAATATTTCTTAAAGAAATCATGTCATCATTTATGACTCAGAAAATACATATCCTCAGTTTTATGAGTTCCTGAATGACATTTCACTCAATCTCCATGCTCTGAACCTGTTCATATACTGTAACCACCTTACTCTTTTGCTCCTGAACTGCAGAAATCTGAATATAATTTAAGCATATTTGTCAGCCTGTCATCACACATCCATATAGACAGAACATTTTAGGTCTTTAGAATGCAAATCTGGCATATTGAAATTATACTCTCAGACATCGTTTGCCTGGTTGGTTCAAGGTTTGATTCCTTCTACTTTTGTCAGAATAGTATTCTCAGCTTGTCCTGTATTGACTAGGAATAAACAAAATGGTTATATTTGAATTTTGAAGGAAAACAGGTGGTCTATACTCTTGAGGTTTACATACTAAACTCAGGTCTTCAAGGAGTTCTCCACCTCCTCTCAGGATGCAGAACTTATAACCAGCACTAGAGTAATGTCCACCTCTTCATTTAGAAAGAATAAGTATGGCAATATATCTTAAAAATCTAGATATGATAATGGTACTTGCTCTATGTAGAAGTATTGTAGTCAAAACACATTTGATACAGGGGCAGGTTATCTGATTAAAATGTACATTTAAAGCTGTTCTAGAGAGCACTTTGTACCATCCTAAAATTCTTCCTAGTGAAAGTATGACGCAAGAAAGTGAGGATTTCAGAAACCACAAGTAGGCAGAGTAGGACAATTA
The DNA here is from genome assembly GCA_025447955.1 of Psilopsiagon aurifrons. Classification (NCBI taxonomy): domain Eukaryota; kingdom Metazoa; phylum Chordata; class Aves; order Psittaciformes; family Psittacidae; genus Psilopsiagon; species Psilopsiagon aurifrons. The sequence goes on from JAOEHY010020563.1 coordinate 28,380, forward strand.
TTTCTGAGAAATGAGTGAAGGCCCTTGGAAGTGAGAAATCCTGGCTCTGCTGATTGCTCACCCTTTAACAGCCAAGGGAATAACTGTCTCATGCATAACAACTCTGAAACCTGGGCGCATAGGCATGCTTTCTCACAGGGAAAATCAGTCAAGAGCTATTGCAGAAGTTGCTGCTGTCAAAATCACAAGAACATATGCATAATTTTCATTCTTGTATTCACATTCATAATTACTAAGAATTGTGTAGATTAACCAAAACAGATGCCTGTGACTCTGAACATAACTCAGTTTGCTGTCTGTGGGTTTGATAGCTTAGTTGAGGATGCCCTCACCTGTCCAGCTTCTTCTCACTTCACTGTCTGGTTACCGCTATAAACACTGAATTTGACTGTACTCCAGTTTTCTGCATACAATCTTTTTTTCCCTATACCCATATTGTGTCAAACTTATTTAGGAATGGTGACACTACTGTCATCCAGAGATCTGTATCTATTTCATGTGATGCAGGGGACAAGGCTATCAGGTGTGGTCTTAGCACAGCTGGTCTTTCCTTTCAGGTAATAAGAACCTGGAACAACTAGGCAGAAGATCTCACCTAAGGCAAGATGTAAAAGTAGTAACTTGTACATGAAAAAAGACCAGAATTCAGGTAAATTTTTTTGGAGTACCTGGAAGCACTAGGTGGTTGTTGTCTCTTCACATTCAGGCAGAAACTGGAAGGATTACATTTCTTTCATATAATGCCTATATACTTCCCCAGTTATACTTGAAATGTGTGTTGTGAACTAAGCCTTGGTCTATTAAAAATAATTATCTTTAATCACCAGGTTCAGTCTTCTGTCCTCTAAAATTGTCGCTTCATTTGCATTGTTCTAATATTTGCTTACCTTTCTGGTTAAACACAGCTTTTCATAAAGAAATCCTCAGTTGTATGGCAGGGTATTTCTAGTTAATTCCCTTAATACCTGAAGGATGCACATTTTCTGGACTTTCAGAAGTATTAACTTTTCTTCTCTATATTCTCTCCTTTGATCTTAGCTATTTTACAAGGTCAGTTCTAAGCATAACTTCATAAATTTTCAGATACCTCCTCCAATTCCATTTTCTGTGTCCTTCAGTATTAGCAGTCAGAGGTAAATGATATCCCATCTCTTTTTCCATGCATTATTTTCCACTTCCTAAAGATTTCACTGCTGTGTTCCCCGGAGCTTCATTTTTCATGCCAGAAACCAAGATTCCTTTGACATAAAACTACCTTTCCAAATCTCTCCTTTACATGGCTCTGTGAGTTACTCATTTTAATTTTCATTAATATTCCATTTATATGAACCAGCACATTAGATTTCAGTAATGCATAGAAAATCGCAACTGGTATCACACGCTTTGCCTCTGCAGTTACTATTTCTGTTTGTTTTTTCTCATTCCATACCTCCATTTTAATACACGGACACAGTCTCAGATTTCCTTCTACTCTGATTTCTGCCTCAGAGCATACATTTCTGAGTAAACTGAAATCACCTGACACATTTTAGCTCACATGCCATTCAAAGTCTGCTCCCCTTCATCACCCCTTCTCCCCCAGAACAGCTCTTGAAGGCATTATGGTTCCTGCAGACCATGTAATAAACTGCTATTCATACAGGATTCATTGCTGACAGTGATAACTATTTGTCCGGGTCAGCTTTGCGTGCCTCTTCGCTTTGCTTTTCAAGCGTGGGCTTTAAAGGCAGAGAGGAAATGATGTCCAATATTTTGACAATGACAAGGATATTCATTAAAGATGAATTATATTATTTTAATGCTTGAAAGTTAAAAAGAAACCAATATTTTAGGTCATATTAAAAATAATAACTTAGTGGCAGCATTCAGTATAATGGAATATAAGATATACATTGAATAATGGCAGAAAATCCAAGAAGTCTATCTGTGATAATGACTCTATTATTTTAATTGACACTCAAATCTTGTTTAAACATTGTCCTATTGAACTGTGAGTCTTTCTATTTAATTAAGTTTAATGCTAAAATAGAAATGTTATTTTAATTTCAGATGTGGACAGTAAATACATATATATATATAAAGCGGTAAGACCTGAAATCTCACAGAATTCAGTAAAACTGATTTACTGGGCCCAGTCTGAGA
>JAOEHY010020564.1:0-26669 GCA_025447955.1 Psilopsiagon aurifrons
CAGGGTTTAAGCCCAGCCAGTAACTCAGAACCACACAGCTACTCATTCTTCGCCCCTGCTTCTTCCCCTCCACCCTGCTCTGGGCAGGATGGAGAGGAGAAGTAAAAGAATGCATACCCCACAGGCTGAGATATGAATATATACTGAAGTATAATACAAAACTACTACTATTACCACTAATAATAATGAAAAGGGAAATAACAAGGGGAAAGAATAAAAAACTAAAAAGGGAAGGGGAAAAAACCCAGTAAACATAAGTGATACACAATACAATTACACACCACCCACCAACTGACACCAAACCTGGCCCAAGCAGCAACCTACTGTTACAGGTAGCTCCTCCCAGTTTATATACTGGGCATGACATGCTGTGGTATGGAATACCTCTTTGGCTAATTCGGGTCAGGTGTCCTGTCTCTGCTTCCTCACAGCTTCCTGTGCCCCTCCTCACTGGCAGATCTTGAGAGAATGAAAAGTCCTTGATAGGGGTAAGCATTACTTAGCAACAGCTGAAACATTGGCGTGTTATCAGTGTTGCTCTCAGCTGAAACTCAGTACTGCACCAGCTACTAAGAGTGAGAAAAATAACTGTTACAGCTGAACCCAGGACATTCTTATTTTCCCCATTCCTGCCCCTGCCGCTGCCAAAAAAAAACATCTCTTGAGCAATTAGATTACAGCTATGACACTCTTCATCGCTGCCTTATGGTTCAGGCAGGTGCAGCCCACAGTCTGTTGGTGCTCCAAGGAGTCTGTGAGATGGTGAAGGGCAGCGGCATGGGGCCACTGCGCCCTGAGGGAAATCAATGTGCCACTGGGGAAAAATGCCAGGGCAAAGGGGATGTGGAGGTGGCCCCCACCCGGCTGGGGTGCTGGTCCATGTAGGCATGGTTATGAGAAGTGCCATGCACACCACAAGATTGCTGCTGTTTGATCCACTAAACATTTTTAATATCTTCTGATGGTAAGTGGACTGTGTGTAATGCAGACCTAGAACCTAAAATCACCATCCTTTCAGCACTGTTTTTGTCAGATTACATAGTTCAGAGCCTCCCTTACAGTCAGTCTTCCTTATCCATCCAGTGGATAAGGGGCCAGTATCTGTCACACGCTAATCACAGAACCTCTCAGCCACAGCTGAAAGTGTGTCTTTTCTGGTTGCCTAGTCCCCACTGCAAACAAATATTTTCTTTGCCCCTTTTGTCTTCTGTGGAACGGCACTATACAGCTCCAACCCACTGCCTCTACACACAGCCTGGCAGGGGACATGGGGAGGCACAGTGGTGTCTGGAATAAGTAGCTGACACAAAGAGCAGATGTCTTAGACTAACAAACGCACATCACACACTACAGCTCCATCAGCATTTAAATACGACCTTTATTTTTCCATGACAATAGGAGGCCTGGCCTCTGCAGCTGCCACATAAAACATAGGAAAAGAATACTGAAATCCAAAGGCAGAAGATGAAAAGTAGATTGGGTCTCTTACAATTTCTGCTGTTCTGTACACTTCAGTGGCCTGCCTTTAGACTTGAAATGACATATAACAGAAATGAAAACAAACAAAACCAGAAGGAAGCACACTTCCTCCTCCTCCATCTGTATTCAGGAAAATTCCTCTGGCTAAACACTATGCAAAACGATGTGTGTGTGTGTACACACTCACATCTGTATCAGTAAGATGAGCTTTTCTATGCCTTTTCTGAGTCCCACCTGTGACACTTGTATTGTAGTTAATGACACCGTAGTGGGCTTCTGGCTGTATAGCTTTTGCTGTGGACTGATTCTGAGTATCTCAGATTCCACAGGCTTTAAAATATTCTTGGTAGCTCTATGCACTTTATTAACGTGCTTCCAACAAAACAAGCTATCCTCATTAAAAGAAGGGAAGCATCTAATCCTTTGCTTTTCCTCAATTTCCTATTGTTTACAGTGTTACAGAAAGGCTCTCTGATGTCTGCTATTTTTCAGATATTTGTGTTTTATATGGGCCTCGCTCACAAGGAAACTGCTTTTAGCATTTGTAACTTCACTAGGAGAAGCCATCTGACAGTTGTGCTGCCATTAACTTTATAATATCCAGAAGTCCTACAAACTTGAATTAAAGCTGCAGGAGAGCCATATTAAAGATTTATCTGTACTATTAACAGATTAGCATGTTTAAGGAAGGAATGTAGTCCCAGTGGACTGTGCAGGCATATGTGGGGCAAGTTAAAGTTACACTTTCTTGGGAAGCAAGTTATGATCTTCATTTTCTTCCCAGAGTGCAACAGAAACGCTTTTCCACAGAAATAGTAACCCATCTTTTTACGGCAGATTAAGCATAGAAGTAAAAAATGTGAGTTCATTTGGTGAAGCAGTACAATTTGCTCAGAGGCCACAGTTTCAAGGCAGTGGTGGGACAGGTGTCCAGAGCCTTTCCACAAGGGTATGCAGCAGCTTTACATGGGGGAATGCAGTCTTGGAGGCAAATGGTAAGTGGATTAACATGAAAATCAAAGAAGACAAAGAATGGGCAGATCAGGTCAGACAAACAATCTCTATTGCTGCAATTGTGTATTCCTTTTCATCCACAAATCCCTTAAGGTGAGAAGCCCATGGAAGGGGAGAACATAATTAACCCATGTGGTTTCCAGAGGAAAGAGAACAAACAGAGTCCCCAGGAGTTTTACTGTCTATATAGAAAAGGAAGTGACGTGAGACAAATTTGGATTTCTTGGCTTTTACAAATGTCATCTGGGAATATGTTCATATGCAAGTCCAGGCAAACTTTAAATGACATCAAGTCTTGTTAATCAAAAGGGGATCAGCATCCATATGTGTCACAAAACTATGGTAACTATGTTGAAAACGGACAATATTCACAGAAAAGTAGCTCAAGTAACAAATCCAGATACATTATTTTCACCACTGGAGGGCTCCCATATTTTTCCATCAATTCCTTAAGAACATATTAAGATTTGAAAAAAAGAAACCTCCAAACAACCAAAACCAAACAAGAATACCCAGAAAAGAATATATGGCATAAGCAAAGTGTATTTCCTTCTTCTAAATGGGGGCATAAGGTCACAAGTATTTTTTTACACCTTCAATATGCCTTTCTTTAGAAAATAAAAAATACAATTTTATTAACAGCAACAATACCCTTTGATAATATGTATCATGCAACAATTGCAGATGGTTTTCAAAGAAAAGTGGAATTATTTACCATGGTTATATAGAGAGAAAGAGGGAAATGAAGTGATTTTGTCAAAACCAGCCACCAGGCTAGGAGATCCCAGCTCAGGTCTCCTTGTGTTTGTTCCCCTTACATTAGAATCATCAGAATGCCGCAAAGCAAACAATCAAGTGCAATGATTATTAGTTTGTCCTACCTGCACAGAGCTATTACTCTAGAGGCCAGATACTTTAACAACTCCAGTGTATTTATCTTCAAGACACACTGCAGCACAAGGAGGTTTTTTCAGTTCTAAGATATCTCTGGTCTTCCAAGCTTTTCTTACCACTGGGCCATCTTTTGTTTTTCTAAGTGTGATGCTTTAAATGAATTGTACCTGGCCTATTGCTAGCAGTTGTTATTCTTCTTTATTACAATTTAAGCAATGTAGGTAAGGTTATCACCTAATACAAAACTTTTAAATAAAAAATCATTGGAATTTTATTAGCTGAATGTGATCGTGAGATAAACCTTCAGTTTTGATGGTTCAGCTGTCTATCTGTTTAAATACCATGGCATTTGTCATTGTTATCAAAACTGTCAATGAATCTTGGGTTTTATTACTTTCATGTAAGTATACCTTTCAGACATTTGCCACTGCCTGAAATCAGAATCAGCAAGCTGCTTAGTTTGTCCAATGCATGTCTTGAAGTACTGTATGTATCTGGCTGAATGAGTACTTTTTAGATCTCTGCCTTTTCTGATGTTTTTGCTTCTTCTGGCATTTAAATCAAAACTAAAGTAATATCCATCTACTTGCAACCCTGACACTCACAAGTATTTTAAGTGCTTGGATACCATGGAACAGTTTTAATGCATGACAGATCAGGAGACTCTGTAATGAGGTCTGCCAACATTGCTGTATCAGGAATGTGCCAAGAAGACATAAGCAGTCGCTAAAAATATAGCTCCTAACACCTTTGAAAATTATTTAGCCTTTTTGAAGCAGGTGAGAGTATTAGTGGAATGGTGGGAGGTAGATCTCCTAAATAAATTCTGGAAATGAAAGTATCCTTCTCTAAGAACAAGGGATGCACCATAAGGCTACAACCTAGAAATACAAGTTAAAACCAAGGAGGCTGCTTAGAGGGATAGTGACACAACACACAAGTTCAAGTTTCTGGACATAGGAATTCAAATTCACTGCATGTAACAAGCATATCTGAGTGGCAGAAGTTTGCTGGTATCTTCTTTATTATAAGAAGGCATGAGAGAATACAGTCACAAGACGCGGGTTTCCTTGTTCAAAGAGTGAGAAAATCATGAATAGCAAAGCTATTTTAGAGAAATATCACCATCCTAATAAAAACAACTTTTGGAATCCAGTGTTTCTGAAGGGTAGTCATTCATTTGGGATAAAAATTTTAACATAATCGACTTCTCCACAATTGCTAAAAAGGACCTCCACTGAAATATTTTTCAGCAGAGCAAGCTAGGCCAAAATGTGTCTTCCTTTTTCCTGAATAAGGTATCCTTATGACAGTGCTTGTATTTTACCCTAGTTTTCTGTCTGGCCAGAACATCTCAAATGTTTAATAATTAGCATCTGTTTGGAAGTCAGCTACTTTAGTGACTGCCTCTCCTGCTTTTCTTTGGCAAGAGGAATTGCAATATCACAGGAAGGAGCCCATAAGAAATGTATTGCCGAATATTCTCAGCATCAGATCCCTGTCATCTGAACTGAACCCTACCAAAAATTCCTCAGAATTTCACACTGTTGACATAGTCCTCCTCAAATACACTTAGAAATCATTTCTGTGACCAAGATTTTTCATGACAGACAGTTAATTTTTTTTTCTGTTACTTCCATCCTCCTTGTCAGTACTCTTTTTGGCATCAGGGGTGGACATGTCTGTGTAAAAGTCTCTTAAGCTTCAGAACACTTACTGCCCCCATAACAAATGTCAGACACACGATTAAAAGGCTTTTAGGAAGTTAATAGCAAAGCACACTACATTTCCCACAATTAGACAAAGATACATTATACCTTTTATCTTCAGATAATTAAAATATATCCACTACAAAGATATAATTATCATGGAAAAACATTATGGCTCAGTGGATTTTTGAATCATTTATGTTAAGAGATTATTTTATCTACAGATTGCTTAATGCTATACTTTTGATGAGACACCATCTTAGATATTTCCAAACTCTATTTAGCAGGACTGCTTAATATTTTCCATTTCTCTTCACTAAGCACTTGACATTTCTTATGAACTTGCTGGTATCACATTTTGTCTATCTTACTGCGTCTTCATCAAAGAGGACAACGATTCTGCTTGTCAGCTCCTCTCATGGGTACAGGAAAATATGATGCATCTGAAGATGAGTGTTAGCAAACATTTATGTCCAGAATCATTATGCTATACAACAAATTTGGGTTATGTATATTTCGTCATTTCTTTTCTTTAACTCCGGAATTCACTGTGGTAAAATTCAGGGGGAAGGAGAGATACACAGTCTGAATGTTTTTCTTCTAGGCACTGCTTGCAGAAAGCATATACTATAATACAAGCTGAGTGTCAGAGGCTTTGCTATGTTGGATTTGGCAATAGTACCAATAGCACAAAAGAGATATAAACTTTGCTGAATTAGATATCACCTTGTGAGGATATCCAGTCAAGATGAAAGAACTCTCTTAGAACTTCACACTAAATTAAAACCAAATGATTGTGAAGTCCCCAAAGGTTCATTGCCTATTTTATTCATCCCAGTTACTATTTTATGCTATTATTAATTACTATTCGCAAAATACACACACGTTAGGAAATTGGAAATTTGCTTTATCAAGGCTGAGTCTTCTTTAGTGAAAAGCGACTTCTCAAGAAGATAGGGACCAGTGACCACATGAAGCTTGCCAGATGGTAGATGGACTGAAGAAGGGCAGGCTTCTGACTATATGGGTAATCAAAAGGATAATTCACTGTAGGTCAAAATGCAGGATAATGGCTGTAGTGAAACCTAGTTGCAATTATTAATGTGTGCATATTTATGTATTTATGGGCAGACTTTCTATAATGTATATGCCTCAACATTTTTGTCTAGCTTAGGCTTCTATTTTTCCTTTATGACAATTTCCTTCTTACACTTCTGGGCTTTCTTTTTACCCTTTTTATTGATATGGGTTTTCCTCATTGATTCAGATTATTGAATCATGGAGCACAGGGAAAGCTCATTGCACTTAAAATAGAATACTTGCATAGTAGGGATGTCTTCAGTGCAAAAAATTAAGTAATGTACACCAAAATCTTTTTCTATTACATCAATTGTGTATTTTTTTCCCCTCATTGTCTTCAACTCTATGTCTCAATACATTAGCAATGAAGCTAAAATCACATACATATGACTCCACAGGAATAATCTGTGACTGCAAGCACACAGAGTAATAATTTGATATACATAGCATGTCCATTGCTTGTTGTGGAAGATGCTGCCAATTCCTTGTGGTGTGGATGTTGCTTTTGGGTTTTTTGATGTTGGTTTGGTTTTGTTGTTTGGTTTTTTGTTTGTTTCTAAAAGCATATTCCATTTTATAACTCAGAAAAAAATGTTTTCTTTCTGAATTCACTGTGTCATCACATCACCTGCAAAAAAAGCAATTTGACAGGTAAGCCAAATCATCAGTGCAAAGTATGCATATAAACCTTGGTATAATTTCATTTGTACTAACTTAAAAATAAAATAAAAGTATTATATAAAAACTTTGTGTCAGCTTTTCAGCTTTCCTTCATGCAATAATCCAAGAGGTCTGGGGCCAGCAAAGTCTGTGGTGCCAGAGAAAGAAAGAGAAAGAAGAGAGCAACAGTAATTGTCCATTCTGTGTTTTAGGCGCTGTTTCTTTAAAAGCTGATGTGCACTTCTTGATAGACTTCTAGGCAGGATAAAACCACAAAGCTTTCAGAAATCTTTGTACCTCTTGGCTCTTTTCTAGGCTAATATTGAAGTTGGTGGTTCTTGTGGAGAAAAAGACTGTGCTAGCACTAAGTCAGATTAGACACTTCGGGCAGTGTGACTATGTGTGTCCGGAAGGATTTCTGACTTCCTCAGCATATATTTGGGCTTTCAGAATAATTTTTCACATGTAACTGGCAACACACAAACTGATGCCACACCTATATTGCCATTAGTATCTCATCTGTTAATGTTTAAATCACTTTAGTTATTCATTAACTGCTCTTGATCTAAGTGAGCGATGCTCATCTTTCATCACTAGCAACAGATGGAAACTAGATGACCAATTTAGACTATGTATTTTTTTTAGATTATTAAAATTAGGAGAAAATAATGACTACAGTGCAAAGTCATTAGTATCACTACTTCCGTGTGCTAAAGAAAACCTACAAATTTATTACTAGCTTGGATCATTAGAAGCCTGAATCCCTCCTATAGCATATGAGCATATGGGGAGATAGTTGGGTCAAGGCTTCACCCATTCTTCCCATGCTCATCTGTTAAGCAGCAATAAATCTCTATTAAGTGGGTCATACAAATATATAAGAGGAATTCTAGCACATTTTCTTCCCAATCTAACCTTTTTGGTGTCTTTTTGTACAGACTGTTGAAAACCCATGAAATATATACAGTTTTACTTAAGTCTGCAGACAATAATGGATATAAAAGCAAAATCCATTTAACCTGAGATATTTTAACAAAAACTTGCTTGTTTGCAGGGTCCATTTTGCAGTTCCCTCTGTTTTTCAAGAAAATTCTCCAGTATTTTGTGGTATTGTGCATTGTGTGCTACATAAATTATGTAAATCCTGATGGATATACTGAACTTTAAAAAAAAAAAACAAATCCAAAATCCCCTAGTTGCATTAGCCCTTAAGCTAATTCTTGCAAGGTGAAGGAATATGGCTTCCTTAAGTGACCTTTAGTATAAATGGACCTGATCCTTATTTCATAAATCTAATACTAAAATCAATGTATTCTTCATCCTTTTAATATGATTATTTGTAACCTCACCTTGTGCTCTTTTTGACCACCTCTTGCCTTTAATTTCTTAGTTCACATCCCAAGCTCAGAAGTAGTATATTTGTTTGTATTTTTTTTTTTCATGTTAGTTAGCAACACAGTACGCAGCACTTCAAATACATTAGCCATTGGGATTTTTATCAGAAGTGGTGGTTTGCTTTTTTTTTTTATTCAGGGACAGTTTTTTTCAAGTACTTTAGTACAGTCAGCTCTAATACACTCTTTTGTCATAGCCATCAGAAGGAGAAGACACTAAAACTGTCAAAAAAACCCCAACCCAACAACCGAAAACACTATACCTCAGATTACTCTCAATAGATTGTGAAAATAACAGGTTAGGTATATTGCTGCCTTATTTGGAATTACTACCCAATGTGATCATGATAAGTATTTGCTCTTTAGGCAGAGCCCAAGCTGATAAGGATTGATAAGTGTGTCCTGCTTGAGTGTTAAAGTAGATTAACGTTCTGTCCTAATTTCCTAATTGGTTTCTCCAGAATGTCATTATGATGATTTGCTGCTCTTTGTTGTTGTCATTGGAAAAGTCAATAATACCGCAAGTACTAAAACATACTACCGATACTGTAATGGATATTTTAAAACTTCACGCTAAAGGATCAATGTAAATTATGGAGAGGTGGACTAAGGTCTGATTCCTTCTTACTTTACAGAGGCAAGGCAGCATGGCATCCCAAGGGAATTTTTTAGCAAACTAGTTTTTCAAATTCTTTGAGGGAAGATTTTGAATACTGTACTTCTTCTAGCATGTCTATAATGCTCATTTATATTATTTTTCTATATCATAATTTTTTTAATATGCTCCTAGGTTTTTACTTTATATCCCAAACTGATGTAGAAAAAGAAGTGCACCTTCAAAATCTGTCACAGGATAGAAAATTCACACAGTTCTGGTTTTACATGACATCTGCTTTCCTCTTCAGCTACAGCATTGGGAAACTTATTTTTGAGGATACATGGTTGTACTCACATGATAGTCTATAGATGAGGTTGCTGCCTGGACAAATACTGGTTTAGACCACTTGAGGAATTTTTATCTCCTAAAACACAGAGAAGTCAGTTCAATACATTGTAACAAAAAAGGAAGAGTTGTAACTGCCCCACCCCTGCCCCTGCTCAAGGCCAGGTTGGACAGGGCTTTGACCAACCTAATGTAGTGAAGGTATCCCTGCCCATAGTATGTGGGTTGGAGCTAGATGTTCATTAAGGTCCCTTTCAACTGAAATCATTCTATGATTCTATGATTCTACGCTCTTGGTTACTGCTTAGGTAGGCTGAAAACTCTTATAAGTGATTAACCCCATATTTCTTATTCATTTTTACATATTTTTCATTTATTTCATTGTGCTTAGCATTTCCAAAAATCAGTGTCAATTTGATCTGCAAAGAAGTCTTTGGATGGCACTTGTCAGCATAAACTTGATTACAGGCTTTGAACTTAAGCCTGTGTAGGAAGAGAAATACCTTATGTGGGAAAGGAAGGATCCCCATATTTATCCCTGTTTTCAGATCAGAAACAAGACGCAAAGTTCTTAAATCTACTAACAAAGATATGTGAGGTAGACTCAAGTTTTCAAGAAGGTGCAGATACAAACTTTAGGTATTCTTTTCTTTGTCCCCACAAACTATTAATCATACAAACATACAGTCATTCACTTCTGAAAGGACTAAACTGTACCAGTAAAACCCAGTTTAAGCAAGAGTTGGCTTTCAATCATATCAAGGTATTCAGAGACAGTCAAGTGAACAAGGTACCTTCTGCCTCCCTGCTAGAGTAACTAAACTCATAGAATCATAGAATAGTTAGGGTTGAAAAGGACCTTAAGATCATCTAGTTACAAACCCCCTGCCATGGGCAGGGACACCTCCCACTAAACCATGCCATTCAAGGCTCTGTCCAACCCGGCCTTGAACACTGCCAGCCATGGAGCATTTACATCTTCCCTGGGCAACCCATTCTAGTGCCTCACCACCCTCATACTAAAGAATTTCTTCCTCAAATCCAATCTAAACTTCCCCTGTTTAAGTTTGGATCCATTACTCCTTGTCCTATCACTACAGTCCCTAATGAAGAGTCCCTCTTCAGCATCCCTATAGGCCTCCTTCAGATATTGGAAGGCTGCTATGAGGTATCCACGCCGCCTCCTCTTCTCCAGACTGAACAGCCCCAACTTTCTCAGCCTATCTTCATACAGGAGGTGCTCCAGTCCCCTGATCATCCTCATGGCCCTCCTCTGGACTTGTTCCAACAGTTGCATGTCCTTTCTATGTTGAGGACTCCAGAACTGCATACAGTACTCCAAGTGAGATCTCGTAAGAGCAGAGTAGAGGGGCAGGATCACCTCCTTTGACCTGCTAGTCACGTACCTTTTGATGCAGCCCAGCACGCCGTTGGCTTTCTGGGCTGCAAGAGCACACTGCCAGCTCGTGTTCAGTTTCTCATCAACCAGCACCCCAAACTCCTTCTCTGCAGGGCTTCTCTCATTCTCTTCTCTGCCCAACCTGTAGCTGGGCCTGGGATTGCTCTGACCCGGGTGTAGGACCTTGCACTTGTCATGGTTAAACTTCATCAGGTTGGCATCAGCTCACCTCACAAGCGTGTAAAGGTCCTTCTGGATAGCATCCCTTCCCTGCAGTGTATCAACCGAACCACCCAACTTGGTGTTATCGGCAAACTTGCTGAGGGCACACTCAATCCCACTGTCCATGTCACCAACAAAGATGTTGAACAAGACCGGTCCCAACACCAATCCCTGAGGGACACCACTTGATACTGGTGTCCAGCCAGATATTGAGCTACTGCATACAACTGTTTGCATGTGGCCATCCAGCCAGTTCTTTAATCACCAAGTGGTCCACCTATCAAATTGATGTCCCCCCTATTTAGAGACAAGGATGTCGTGTGGGACAGTGTCAAACTCTTTTCACAAGTCCAGGTAGATGACATCAACTGCTCTACCCCTTTCCATCAGTTCTGTAGCCCCATCATCGAGGGCCACCAAATTGGTCAGGCAGGATTTCCCCTTAGTGAAGCCATGCTGGCTGTCACCAAGCACCTTGTTGCACACTCCTTTCTGTAAGAACAAACACTTCTTTGAACTTGGCTTATGTGTTTAGTATTATAACCACTGTATGTAACATAGAGTATCAACTGTTTAATGAAGTATGAATACTTTTAGTAGTAAAAGTGATTATTCTTAACTAAACCAGTATGTGATTTATTTACAGTGGAGAGGTATTTATTATGGAATTATTAGTGGTACACTCAAGTTAATTTTTTTCTTTCTGGGACTTGTCCTCTTATAAAATATTTCTATGATGGGCATGAATTCAATATCTGTATGTGTAAGGTTATAGCTATTGTCGCAAATACATCAGAAAATTGTATTTTATTTATTATATCAATAAATTTTTATGGAGAAAAACAAAGCAATAAAATCATTTCATTGTGGTATTGTAAGCAATATGGCCATGGGGAAAGGTGAGAGTAAGTGAAATGAATTGGTGCTTAGGATAATGAAAGTGAGGGACTAATGGGACCCTAAGGATCCAAGTAAAATACAGACAGATTCCATGTAAGCTTCTTTTACTCCTCAGAGAGTAATTCTGCTTGGTTTTGACCAATAAACTGCAACAGCCCTTCATTTCAAATCCAAGGCTTTTTATAAGCATTTTGCCCTCTCACACTGAATTGTGCAAAAGAAAAGTAGTAGAAGAAAGTGAATACATCCACAAGGACTGATGGAAAATAATTGAATAGCTCCATGAGAAGAAGAGAAGCGTTTGTGATTAGAACCATGAAAGGATGCTACCTTCCTTTCAGACTACAGGGAGAGAATTAAATGGATTTTTGAGAAATAACTGAGGATAAACAAATTGTGCCAACTACTTTCTATCTTTTTGTCTGACTATCTAAGATATTTTCCTCTAGACATGTCCAAACTGCATGAGTTCATGAGGTAAGTGATATTATTTCTTTGATTTACAGGGCCCCCATTCTTCATGGGAAAACCAGTTTTCTCACTGTTATAGGTATGTGAGATGTGAGGAATGATCAACCCTAGAATTCACTGAATTACAAAGTACCTAAGTTCACATTGAATTATTTGTTAGCTTATGGGGTTTCCCCCTGCCCCCCTTCTTTTTAATTTTTCTTAGGATTCACATGGAAAAAAAAATATATTTACCATAATAATCTGATTTTACTACTACTTCAAAAAAAGATACTCTTTTTTCAAGAGTTACAACCAGGCAGAATTGAACAGTTAGAAAAGTTACATGAGAAACCTTTTTTTTTAGTATTGTTTTCTTTTGAGAACCAGTTCTGTAGATCTTGGAGTTTGTTTGCTTTGGCTGAGCATCACTGTATTCTTAGCAAATCTTAACTAAGCCAGTAAACCTTCTCATTTTCACACAACACTGCCTCTTGGCACTTAGGCTAAATAAGTAAGGTATAATTATCAGTGAGTATGTAAAAAACTCCCTCACCTGTGAAGAATTTCAGTTGCATACTTGGTGTGAGACGTTTTATTTCCCCTTTGGTTAAACATACACAAACAGTGAGCCTCATTCACATCTCATTTTGTTCAGAGGAAGTGCAGGATCCCACATCCAGAGTCACAAATAGAGTTTTTGGAGACTATCTGTAGTCCTCTTAAACTCAGATAGCTGCATTAATAGAACCTAAATTGGTTGAGATCAAATTCAAATCAGGAGTATGCTCATTCAAACCATCCAAAACTTTGGGATCCTTCAGGGAAGAGAAGTATATAAATGAAAGGCATGAGTAAAAATTACTAATCAGGATAACTACTAATGTAACAGATTTTACACATTCAGTGTTAAGAAAGGCTAGTAAATGAAGAAGTCTATGTGATCAGATAAATGAAAATTAATAGACAGCATGTCTTTCATATTGTAGCACATCAAGAATCTTTTGATTCCTGACTGATTTTAGTTGATCAGTTCACCTTTAAAGTGGAAAAATATTATATAATCCTTTGCTGAAATATCATCATAGATTGGAGTTTTAGATTAAATGCTATTCTTGAAGGTCCAAGTAGGTTAATATTTATTATTCTGTAGTTCTGCATTTCTCTTTAAGAAGGAATGTAAGTACCAAGCTAGAATTGGCTAAGCAAGCTACTAGTTGCATGTATGCACCTTATCACTAAATGAGACACCTAGAAGACCAGTATACTGGTTTTCTGATCTAAAACTAGTTACATGCCCTTGTTGCAAGTGCTCAAAAATCAAATAAACAAGCCAGGATTCTGACATTTGAGAAAAATAATATTTGAAAAAAAAATCACATGAAAATATTAAATCTGAATAAATGAAATATGATCAACAGTCACCCAGCACAGAAAATGAAAAATAGCTTTTGTAAGAGCACATTGCAAAGATAAACCAGCCAGTTAAATTTTGAATAAATCACCTTTTATCCACTTGTTGTGACGTACAGACATGGAAATTGATAACTTTAGAACTCCAGGTCCACATGAAAAATATCTTTTCCAGAAGTGACCTCTGCCTTAAATCAGATACTGCATGAAGACTACTTACATTCTTTTTTATTCCTTTGCCCTGCTCAGCTTAATAAGATTCCCTCCAAAATGCCAGTTTCACCTTCTGATGAGAGCAGAAGGCAGAAAGCAGTGACCATGGCAATTACAGGATAGTACACACAAAACAGAGAACTAAAAATATGATACAGGAAATTTGGAAATTTTTTCATTATCTGCTATTTAAGCAGGGCACCTTTCCTGCAAAAGGGAAGGATTATCTCAAGGTTATTTATTCATTTACCATCAATCAGTTAGGTTCAGGTAGTTGAAATCCCTGGTATCCAGAGAGTCAGTAAGAGGCCTCATGTATATGTTCTACTTTATGTTGCTCATCTGCAAAACAATGAGGCTTGTAATGATGTGAAAGGTTTAATGGACTCTCTCCTGGTTCTGTTATTTGTGTAGTGTAATCTTCTTAAGAGTGGTTCCCGCAGGGAGATGAGCAGGCAAGGCCTGGGCTGTGGATGGCAGTTTATCTCAGGGATCAAGAATCAACCAGTTAATAGTTTTACATTTACTGATTCTAAAGAGCAGCTTGCTAACACCTAGAGCTGGTTTTGGTTATTTTGCAGAAAGAGATTCCTTTAAGTGTCACCAATTAAAAATTAGCTAAATACCCATCGGAAAGTGTTATCAGTCAATTATTATCTATAATCTTATTATCATCTAAACTCAAGGAGGCAATGATGAAGGTATTTAACACATTAGCAGGCCATTATTTGGGAAAAAAAAAAAAAAAAAGAAGCAAGAAAGAAAGTGGTTATATTTAACAAAGCTCTAAAGCTATTCAGGGGACTTGATATTCTGATGCACTGATTATGATAAAACATTCCTTAAAAATTAAAGCTTAGGTGAATATTTGCTTTAAGATTAATAGGAAACACGAGTTCAAATGCCACAGGCAGATTTTAAACCCTAAACCTGAATATTTAATATTAACCACATAAGACATCAATATTTTATCTTTAATAGTCTTTTTGTTCTTAAAAAAATGTAAAGGGAAACAAAAAAAAGTAATCTCTATAGTTTTTTCTTTGCATCTTCAACTGCCTGTGGAAAGAAATAATTAGCTAGTGTGTGAGCCCACGTATCATAAAATAATTGTAAAGGTATCTGAGATCAGAAAGATGTTTTTTCACATGTGCCACACTTGCTTCTAAACTTACTTGTCCCAAAATTAAAGGCCAACTTAGTGCCATCAAATAGAATCATGAGACTGTGATATTTCCCTTAGGAAATCTGTCACTTTATAAAGAATTGTTTTAGATCAGGATGGAGAGAATAAAACTGTTATGAGGAAGGAACAACAACATAAAAAAAAAAAAAAAAAAAAACAAAAAACAAAAAAATAGACTCTGAAAAAGATTAATATGATTCATAGAGTGAAAAGCCAGAGTAAAAATTTCTTCAGCCACTTTCCAAACCACAGGACTTTCCATTTTGTCTACTTAACCTTGTATGGAGACCAGTCACTTGCACATAGCTACAGCACATTGTCCAGAAGACATGCAAAGACATCCTTTAAAATCAAAGCATCAAGAGAATACAATACTTCTCTTGGAAGAGTTTTATACAATCTTCTTTTTTTTTTTTTTTTTTTCTCATAACTAGCTCTCTTCATGTGAAAAATGTGTCACTTCTTTTTTGAATGCATCAGATAGCTGCTGTTATGTCCTTTGCTCCTATTATTTTATGAAAATGCCATTATCATACTGTCTTAGAGTGAGTTAGGCTGGAAAGGAATCAGGAGGTCATCTAATCCAACCCTCAACTCAAAGAAGGAACAAAATCAATATCAAATCAAATATATTTTAATTTTATTATTTTTATAAAGGAAAAGCATTGTGGAATGTAATTTCCTGTTCTCTTTTTGGAGAGCAGTATGGAGGAGTTTATGTTTTATCATTTTCACTCTACATTTTTAAAAGAATGTAGTTACTAAAACTGCCCAAAACCTGCAGTAGAGGTCCTGTCAGTGCTATGTGCCTGACAGACTATGAAATATCATTAGTCCTTTTTGCCACAACTGCACTGAAGTGCCTTTCATGCAATTAATTTTCCATTTTACCTTGAAAAAATATTTTCAGAACATTGTTTTCCAATATATCATTTTCTATGTGTGAATACATCCTTTTCCTGTAATAACAGTTGTCTTTGAAAAACATTTGTACCTGCCCAGATATATGGGCAGGTCCACAAACACTGAAGATTTTTGCCATCTGAACAACATCTTGGTTTGTGTCTCTTACTAGTGGGCTGTTTTTTAAAAATACAAGCTGAAAAATGGTAAAAAAATAATTTGTTTGTGTATTTGTTTGTTTGTTTCCCAAACAATTATTTCCTTTTCTTTTTTTACAATTTTTCTCTGAACATCATCACCCTATCTCTCATCACTGAAAGCTCTCATCATGTGAGACTCAAACCTGAACGATGCAACTGACTCCATCATCTCTGTGTTGTCAGATTCAGGAGACAGCAAACATTCAGTACATCTACTTTTCATCACAAGGTACACCTTTTCCTGTACAGGTACACTAATAAAAATTTGTTCAAGTACTCATCATATTTAAAGCTTTGCAGCAAAATATAATTTTCATAGTTCACTGCTTTGATAATGACACTCCTCTATATGCATCTTTCTATTAATTCTGCTTCTATGATACCAAATGGAGATTACTTATTTTTGCACCCAAGGTTCTTTGGAGTGTACATCTGCTCAATCTGTTCTGTTTACTACTAAAATGTCAGATCCTATCTCTGCTTGGCATTTCTATGTATCCTGGAAAACACTTTTGTGCACTGTTCTGTGGTAATCACTGCTGCTTACAGCTTCCTAAAAAGTTACATGATTATGTCTCTGTAGTTTCATCCTCACTAATTCCTTTTGCTGCCTATAAAAATTCTCAGTAGTGAATCTCCCTTCTTTCACACTGACCAGAATTATCTTTTTCTTTGCTTTCACTTTAACTCTTCTCCTCCTCTCTCCCAGCCTGAAGATATCTTATGTCTTTTTCCTCACACTTAGACAGTTGATTTACACAAATAGCAACTCTAGAGTTTGTGTTTGTTTATACAATTCATAGCTCAGATGGGACCTGGCCTGCTGTGTGGCTCATCAGTAATACAAAATGAAGATTAACCCGAAGGTCAAAAATCTAGTTCTCCAGAAACATTTTGTATTTTCTGTTTGTTTGGTTGCTTGCTTGCTTTCTTGCTTGCTTTGTTTTTTTAGAGAATCAGGAAATGGTACCAGACTTTGTACTCCATGGAATTAAGAGATATACATGTATGAGAAACTGAGTGCATGGATGTTCAAGAAAATAAAAGAAAATAAATTACTTCACTTTATGGGAGAGAATAAACAGAGATTAAAATTCCTCATTAAAATACAAACTTATTTTCTAGTTACAAAAAAAAAAAAAAAAACTGGAGGAAAATGACAAAATATTTTCCACTTTATTTTTATATTTTTATTTTTCTACTTTTATTTTTCTACTTTGTGTCTTAAACAAAAGGTGTAAAGGGAGATAAATGTACCAACAACTTCCTCTTCACACACATTTCATTTTTTATTGCAAAAGAAGAACACTTAGAAATAAAGTTTTATCAAAAATACTATCAACAACACTTTTTTCCTTTCAGATTAAATGTTTTCAAAGAAAATGCTGGCTTGCCTCATGCATTTATATTTGTGTTCATCTTTGTGTTTGGTTTCTGTGTTTGTGTTTATATTCATGATGATTTCAAAGAGTTTAAAAGCTCCTGTGTAAATGTTATTTTTATATAACTGCACATTCTTGTCATAGCTCTCTCCTCCATTCCATTATTAGCTCTGTATATGCTGCAATTAGTTATACATTTCCACCAATCACCAGTCTATACCTTTATTGTTTATACTTACAATTAGAAGTTTGTATTGCATCACTGTTTTGTGATGCCATGAATATCTCAAAATTCTTTAAATCACTTAACATATGCAGTAGGAAACCACACAGTAGCTTTTCCTTGTTTCTCATCACCAAGATAACTAAAAACAATTTAAAGAGTTGGAGCTCATTTTCTGTCTGAAGCTGTATTTTGAACACACAAAATAATCTTTTTTTCCTTATTAGTGTTTGAAAATACTAGGAAGGAATTTTTGAACTAGGGAACTAATCAAGGAGATAATTTCCAGCAAAGAAATAAAGCAAAGTCTATATAAATGTGAAAGATACCATTCAAATACTGTATACAATTCTTGTCATACATCCTAGAGCGAAGCACATTCAAACTGAAATCAGTCTAGGAAAGTGCTATCTATTATGACTAAAGGAAGGTAAGATACATCTTTAGAAGGGACTGCAAATTTACTGCAAACTTATCATTTTTTTAAACTAGCAAAACAAAGACTGGGAGGGAATATGACTTTAGTCAATAAACACATCAGGGTAAAAGCAGCCAGGAAAAGGTGAAGAGTTCTTTGAGCTAAAAGCTAAAAGCTAATATGTGCATAAGAATAAACAAGTACAAAGTGTTCATGCATAAATTTTGCATGAAAAGTAGGAAGTGCTTCCTAACCTCAGAAGAATAAAGACTTTGGAGATTGACTGGAGAGAAGAGCAGATCTCAGAAGGTCTAAGATGGAGATAATAAAAAGGCTTTGATACCACATTTAGTCATGGTAGGCACGTTTAAACAACACAAACCTGAAGGTTCCCAGCAATCCTATAAGCTCACATTCAACATCACCCCTACTGTAAGAGTGCCACATCCCAGAACAATAAATGGACAGAAATAGTTTTGATGTTGACTTAGGGTCTTCTGTAAATCCTCAGGGTACTTAACTGATATATACTCAGATTTTATGGATGCTCAATCTGAATGTTGTCTTTGCTGTTCCCAATAATGAAAATGGATCAGAAGACAAGAATCAAACTCAAGAGCCCATAAGGACTCTCAGCTGCAGAGGTTACTTTTGATCCAATTGATCTACTTTTCTCCAAATTCTTAATGTACTTTTGTTTATACATATGTATATGTAATAATAAGTTTCTAAGAATAAATATTTAGATTTCTACAGTTCCTCTGTCACTGTGTACATATGTTCATGTATACATAGAAAAGTACAAATATATTTATAGATATAAATATTCACATCCGTAGTCATAAATTACCATGTAATATGTCTAATGGAGAGAAGAATAGCTACATATTTACTGGAAGGCTGTAATGGCTTTGAACACTTTTAGTGAAACACTTCAACATTTCTCTGACAGGATGTTTTGAAAGGGTCCAGGGTCAATACAAATGTAATATATGGAGGCTAAAAGAAAATTTGACAGAAAATTTGTTCAAAGAGCACAGTAAGGTGTCATGTAGAAACAATAATGGGCTATTATGTTGTCTTATTAGAGAAATTAAAGCATTGCACACACTGCCTGACTCATAGTGTCTGGCTTTTCTACTGAACAACTTGAAGCCTGTGTTGTCAACTCAAGTAGTGATTTTTTAAGTGTAATTTCCTTTTCAGTTCTAAATATTTAATAACACCAGATGTGGTAAACTTGTTTAGGAAGTCCAAAAGGCAGAGGGCCACTGGATCCCACAAATACTGTTTGGTTAGGCAAGCACCAAAGTTTGTATGAAAACAGGCTAAATGAAGTCTTCACAGGTGCAAATGGTGTTTAATCTGCACATGCACAGAAAGCTTCATCTTTTGGAAACTTCTTTGTAGATATAGCACTATAGAAAAAGGTGTGGCGTACATGTGTCAACGTATGGAGGATCTATATACTACACAATCTTTTAAATTAGAAATGAACCTGCAGCATTGAATTCAGTCTGAGGGATATGTCCGCCTGGATGACATGCAACATGTCACCAGCAAATCTTCCAAGCAACCTTTCAAACACTGCACTTGAATTTGTTACAGGGTTCAGAATCTCTTTCATAACACAGGCATCAAGTACACAGATATATATGGAGGACATCTGTCTGAATTTATCCTATTGGAAGTGACTGGTATACAAACTGCATTAATTTTATATCAGTAAGCAAATATAATTTTCCAAGATGTGTTTGGAAACATTAAACAAATTAATTGGGTTAGATTCTTCTACTTGGAATAAATACAGAGAGTACTACGGAAGTCAAGGATATGACTCATTCGTTAAACACTTTATTTCTAGGACTTCCAAGACATTTATTCTGCTAGCATCAAGCAAACTCACAAAATGCTGGGGAGATTTAATGTGCATTCCACTTCTGTGAGACACAGATATACCACCTGCTTTTTGCTGAAGTCTGAAGCCTAAAGTCAATGAGCCAAAGTGACCCAAATCTAGGAACTTGAATTGTCCAAGTCATTTGAATCAAGTATTGCTAAAATAACCACCTCTTCTCCCATTTCGTCCTCAGCAGAACTAGCCAGAACTAGCAGGTGTTAAATACTTAAACTTTTATAAGGCTAGATGAAACAATGAAAATCATAGCACAGCTGTGATTACAAGGACTGCTACAAATTTATTTATCCTTTTCTGGACTGACACATTTGGTCTGATATGCCCTCTAACATTTTCTAAATCTTTTAAAAGTATTCTGTACCAGCAATCTCTTTTTTTTTTTTTTTTCCCCTACTCTTGTCCAAATTAAAGCTTTCTTTCTGTTTCTTATATGTGTGCGTGTATACATATGTACATATGATTCTTGTCTTCCCCATTGTGGACAATCAGAACACGCTTTTTGTTTGTTTCTTCAAGTCAGTCTTTACCATGTCTATTCTGTGTCTTCTCTTTTTTAATCACTGAAATTGTAATACCCCCTAAATTTCTCAGTTCATCATTTTTTGTTCATGCATGTCTGTCTAGTTACTCTGAATCACCAAATTTGTCTGTTTTGGTAATCTTGGTTGAGTTTGGGGTTTCATTCTTTTGTTTGTTGTCTGGGATTTTTGTGTTTGGGTTGTTTCTGGTTTTTTTTCTAAGAAACAAGTCAAAAAAGGATAAATAGGAAGAGGAACTTCCGTATCTGGAAGAAGTCACACAAAAATGCAGGTATCTTCTTTTTCATTACTCTTTTCTGTTCCTCTCTGCTTAAGGGCATACTTAGATTTAAAGGAAGACATGCACACAAAAAATGTGCAGTGGAGGCCTCCTATTCCCAGGCCTTTGTCAGTGATGAAATTATCTGTCAAAAAGAAAAACATGCACCTGCTTAATATCTACTCTATAATCTGTCCCTGGATCCTAAATTGAATTGAAGTTGCTTGATTTTAAGTATTTGTGTAACTATATATTTGCATTTACTTGTGAATATAATTTACCACTCAATACAGACCACAGGTCAATCTACTGGAGCTTTTCATTGACTGTACCTGATAGGTCAGACCACTAACAGAAAACAAAAAATGGTACTCAAATTTGTAATTTTCAGGGCCTGAAATATTTGGAGTTTCTACTGTTCCAGAATTATATGAAACTTTACTTTTTATGTGGCAAGGTTTGATAGCATGGAGAAATGCTGACTCATGAGCTGAATGGCAGGACAGCACACTGTGAAATTCTGTAGGCAGACAAAACTTGGCAGCCTTCATCACAAATTAAGAAAAATATTTATAGAAAAATTACGTGGTAAAAGATTCAAGGTGCAAAGTTTTAAAGATGTGTTCACTACAACAAATTCATATACAATAATATATACACAACATGATCAGTGCTTTGAAATAGAATTTCAAACTTTCATCTACATTTCAAGATACTTTCATCTAAATTTCAAGATAGCATAGGCATTTGTATGAGGGCATTCCTAAAAAAGAGAGGAAAGAGAATTTCTGGAAGTTTTGCAACTGAATTACAGTTGCTGGATCACTGCTTGGGAAATTTTTCACTTCCACTTCCTATGTTTTGGCTCACCTAGAAAATCAGTATTTTTGCCTTTTGACATATGCTTTAACTTCTGCTGATTTTCTCTGCATCCATCTCTCTTGATCTGCTAAGCTTCTCTTAGAGAGGAAAATGAAGATTTACTGAAGTAGGAAAGAGTATGGAAACAATCTGAATGTCCCAACATACTTCTGCTCTTTGCAGAGGGATTAAGGGAAAAAAGGGAGGACTGTGGCAGGACAAAACCAGGTGGGTCCAGGGGTGCCCAAGTTCTATTTCTAGATTTGCACCATCTATTCATTCCTTTCAATTGAAGTAAGAGAGGAGCAATTCAGCAATGTGTTCAAATAACTGAATAGGAATTTAGAATATTGCCTCCTGGATAGCAGTTAAGAAGAAAATATCATCAGAAATTCCTTTTCCCAGTACATGAAAATGCCTTAAAAGCCTCTCAGCCTAGACACATGGTGGAAGAGTGATTGCTCCACTTAGACTGAGTAGACATTTCTTGAAAGATGTGCTTTTGCTTTATGTATATATTACCCCATAATTCAAGTGAAACATAAATGGGATGAAGGATAACTTTAGATTGAAGAGCTACTGTCAGACTTCTCAGAAATCTTTGTGGAGAGGACAAATAAAATAAAATTTACAAATGCACAGTAGCTACATTTATTAGTTGACATTTTCTTCCTGTATAGAGCAAAAGTGATATAGATCTTAGGAAAATCTGTCCTTCATATTCAAACAATTTTGGACGTACTTCAAGAAAATGAGCTGTTGATGTCAATTAAAGCAGCTTAAATGCAAGCAGGCTCCACACCCACCTTTCAAAGATTAGTTTTTAGTAGTCCTCAATTTTGGGCACAGCCTGTAATACAGTAACCTGGCCCTCAGAGATGTGCAAGCACTCACTGAGAGACCTGAGGCATGGACATTCAGATACTGACTCAGATTTAGCAAACTCCTTTAGATTGCATAGCACACTACACTGGTGAATATCAGCTTTTCACCACGGATAGGGCTGATGATCTCTCAGTCATTTTAGAGTGATTAAAAACCACTTTCAACCTACACATTGAAAAGAACATGGGAACTCAGTAACATAGCTGAATTGTGACTACTTTGTATCATGTTATGTTCTTGTCCACTGCACTTAATGATTTTGGGTACAGTTTTCAAAGTACCTTGGCTCAATTCTTATTCAAACCAGTATTTTATTTTATTTTTCATATGAAAATTTAAAATAATAATAAAAAAAAAAAAAATAGCTAAGGCTTCTTTCCTAAAGTGCACTGTTTTTCCCCATAGTGAGCTCCACAAGAAACTTCCTTTTTCTTCCTTGGTTCAGATGCCCAGTCATCACCACTCAGGATATAAAACATCTTGTTTACTTCTAGTCATGTTACTTGAGCTGTTGTCATGTTATTTCAGAAATTTGCTGCATCTAGCTACAAGTACCAAATGGAATCATAGAAAGGTGGAGGTTCTTGATTGAATTTATTTGTGTTTGAATCTGTCAGGGATAAAAGAGCTAACAAATAATAAAATAGATGCAAGCCTCTGTAAGTCAGCAGCCACCTGCTACCTCTGGGCTATTAGAGGCACCCTCAGCATGACAACACAAATCTATGCTGGCAGGCCAATCACAGCGTAAAAAAAGCCCTACATCAGCTGAGCTTGTCAACTCAGCCAGTAGAGTGATAGCAATGTTGAAATTTCATTTTGCCGGATATTAGTTGTGAATTTATCACATTATTTTTACTCTCACATTATCGTCATCTTTTTAAGTGCTGATAGTGTTGATGGTAGTCTATCTAGTTGCTCTTTCAAGAAATGGAGGTTTGGTTCTACTCCTTTTTATTTCCCCAAATAGACTGAAGCTCTTGTTTCATTTCTCTCCCTTCTATACATCTAAATCATGTAAATTACAGGGAACTGTAAAAGTCAAAGTACTCATCATAGGCACCATAATTATTGATAATCATCTATTCTTCAAAGCTAGTGCCATTTCACATGCTGTTCACTAATTTCACTCCCATTTATAGAATGAGTCAAATTCTGTACTGACTTGTATCACCTGCAAATGCATTTAAATTGACCCTAAGGGTTTACAATGGTACCTTGTTTAGTAAGGCTATGAAAAGGAACAGAGCAGAATCTATTATTAGTAAATGGAGTGAATATTTAGAACTGTGAAATGAAATTAAATCAGTGAGGTAGTCTGAAGAAAACCCTGACATATTTTTTTAAACAACAAATAAAATCTTGGCCTCCGTATAGTCAGTAAAAGTTGTGCCAATACTTTTGCAGGTCTGGGTTTTCACTCACATGCACTGAATTTGAATAAAGAGGAAGATTGGGCCTTTATTTTCTGTTTCCAAAAATAAAGTTCTTGGTTTTGAGAATACAGACCAAAGCCTCCTGGCTGCACCAGAGGCCACAGAACTAAAATTCAGAGATGATGGAGAAAGAGAAAATAATAGTAAAAAAACCCCAAGCCCATAGCACTGTAAGTTCCTTCTTTTCCTTTTGTTGTTTTTAATCACTGTACACTAGCAATTTACAGTGTCCCTGTATCTTCAGCAGTGTATCAGGGATGCTTGATATAATCATTACTTGTGCTCATTAAAAGGGTCTTACAGCTTCCTGTGTGGTCCCATTTATTTTCCAAAAGTCTGCATTACTAATCTGAACCAGTTATGGAAAAGAATTCAGTTTGAAACCAATGAAGGTAAATGGTGAGGTTCCTCTGGGACTACATCAAAACTTGGATTTGGCCTTAGTACAAGGAATAATCACAGACAGGCAAATTTCCGCATCTCTGAGTTGTCAGTGATCTGATTTTCATCATCCTTCATTACCACATAGTATATCTGGGAGAGGCTGAAAATTATCCAGGAAAGCTGGCTCTTTTTTGAACCCTGGTGAGTTACAGGAGAATGCATAAATGACTTGTGGGTTCAGATGTGGGGCCAAATGTACAACATGAACATATGAAAATATTCTAAATTGTCCCCTGCTCTTTTTCAAGACAGAATTCCTTATTTTTTCCATTTTTTCTTTTTTTTTTTTTTTTAATATTCTTTCTGAATTTATTTTAGCAACTCCTTAGGATGTTTTGTAATTTCTATCCTGCAACTCCATTAATTTAAACAAACTATGAAACCTAGTGAAAAAATAAATAAACATGAGAAAGCCCTTGCTTCTTAAAGTTGTGTTATACAATAAATCTTTTCACTCCTAGTATATATTCACCTCTGGCCTTGCTTGCAGAACATGAGCAGAGTTCAAGTAATTTAGAAGTAAAACTTATATGCTTAAGTAACCAATATTGTGCTCCTTCTGCATTCAAACTCCTACATATATCATAGATATACAGTCCAGTAATACTACAGTAGAATAACTGCTGTACAAAAATGCATTCTCATAAGCAACAGCTGCCAGTTAAAATTCTTTGCAACTTTCTCTTGAAGGAAATCTACCTTTTCTTTCTGCCTACATTATTCACAACTTGATATCACACAGAACCAGAGCAAAATTCAATTTTATTTTAAAATAATTTAAAAACTAACTCTCCTACCTATATGCAATGGTGAGTATTTTTGTAGCTGGACTAATAATTCATACGAAGAAAATAGTTATAATTCCTGTGTGATTAAGAAGACACTAGCAAATATAATATTGCTATCAAGGGACATATCTTTCAGTCAATTTCTAGAGGTTCCAGAAAGAAAAAATAAAAGTAGAATCTAGAGATCTGTATTCCTTTTAAATCTGGGACTTCCCTTGTTATCATTTTGCCTTGAATGATATATTGAAATCCGTACTTTGTGTCACACTGTTCATCAGCATGTCACATTGAATCACGTCACTTTATGTAGCTCAATATGACAGATGTATCTCTAAAGCAATGCGTCATCATGTCTTTTGGCATGAGGAGATGTGAAAATAAATATTCTTGTTTTTTTACAGCAAAAACTACTTACAGAAATAGAAATAGTAAAAACAAAACAAAATAAAACAAAAACCCCAAAACAGAAAAATCACAAACATCAAGGAAACAAGATATTTTTCTTTAGATTTGGAATACTTAAAGTAAATGAAAGGAAAGGGTGGTGCTGGTGCCTCCCCCATTCATCTAAAAAAAAAAAAAAGCATGCAAATTAATACATGCTCAGAATGCATAACTTCATTTTGTTATTCCTTTAATTAAAAGAATAGAAAGGCTGTAAGGAATCGTTATATGCTCTATAAACAGCTAGGGAAATTACAGGCTTGGAAGAAATGACTAGCAGACTGAACAGGTAGCAAATTCTATTTTTGCTTAAAAAAAAAAATTGCAATTATATAAAACACAAATATTAATTAAAATTAGGGGTTATCTTATTTTCATTCCTAGTTCCCTTGGTAAAAAGGGGAACTTGTATTGTGTTTGGATGGAAATGTTTTGGTAGTGGGGGACTGCAAGGGTGGACCGTGAGAAGCTGCTGATAGCTTCCCCTATGTCCAACAGAGTCAATGCCAGCTGGCTTCAAGATGGACCCACAGCTGGCCTAGGCTGGGCTTATCAGCAACGATGGTAGTGCCTCAGGGATAACATAGTCAAAAAGTGGGAAAAGTTACTGTGTAGAAGCAATTGCAGCCAGAGAGAGGAGTAAGAATATGTGAGAGAAACAGCTCTGCAGACACCAAGGTCAATGAAGGAGTGGAGTTGGTGCTCCAGGCATTGGAGCAGAGATTCTCTTGTAGCATGTGGTGCAGACCATGGTGAGGCAGGCTGTCCCCCTGAAGCCCATGGAGGTCCACGGTGGAGCAGAAGTCCACCTGCAACCCATGGAGAACCCCACATTGGAGCAGGGGGATGCCTGCAGGAGGCTGTTACTCTGTCCTGGGTTCCCCAGTAGCAATCATTTTTCTCCTTCTTGGTAGCTGGTATGGAGCTGTGGTTTTTTGACTTTCGGCTTGGGAACAGTGTTGATAACACCAATGTTTTGGTTACTGCTTAGTACGTTTTGGTCTGGCCAAGGA
>JAOEHY010020565.1:0-41586 GCA_025447955.1 Psilopsiagon aurifrons
GGCCACAAGTCAAAAACACAGTGCTGCACCAGCTACCAAGAAGTTGAAAAATGACTGCTACTGCTGAACCCATGACACTAATCTGCCTCTGAAATACCGTGGCATCATTCTCATCTTAAAACTAACAATTCCATAAAGTCAGAAGTCCACACCTGCCTTCAGTGCATAGCAACTCAGCCCAGCAGAAAGGTGGGTAGGTTCATCTGGAAGACAGTCTTTTACTTATGGTAAAAGTAGTAAAAGATGAAAGGCATGTTTTTGTCATCCCCAGGAACAAAGACAATTCAGCTCTAGCTTGTATTTAAACTTTGAACTCTCAAAGCCTTTAAAAAAGATAAAATCTTCATAAACAAACATCACTGTTGAGTCATGCAGCATCTACCTTTAAAGCGGTGTCAGCTTTTCAGAATTGACACCCCATGTCTCCAGAAGTCATCACTAATCATTTTTTAAAGGAAACCCAAGAACTAATCCTATTTTTTTGCTCAGGTTATCTAACAAGAAGACTCCTTAGATACACTTGACCAAACCAGCTTTGTTCCATTCAATTAATTTCCACGTTACCTCAGCACAGAGCATGTTGTACAAAGAATAATATTGTTTTCAGCTAAGCTTCTGCTCCCTAAAGTCACCCATTAATGCTCACAGACTTGAAGGAGATTGGACTTGTGCAGCAGCTGCAGTCTAGATGAGAGTAAGTTATATGGCAAAAACACATCTCTTTACTATATATTCATTTTTCTACTTTAGATCTCAAACTTCATTTAAAAGTAGTTACAGTATTATTTCTTCCCATAAGGCCAGAAGTGAAAAAAACCCTGGTGCACCGCAGGGATAACAGCTTGTTACCATCCTTACTAAAGATGGAGAGGATTTTTTCTGCCTATAGTACGAGGGCTTCCAAGGCAACGTCATCTTTTAACAGCAACCTATGGTATCATCTAAGCCTACAAGAAATCTGGAGAGGGACTTTTACAAGTGCCTGTAGTGACAGAGCAAGGGGGAATGACTTTAACCTGAAAGAGGGGAGATTTAGATTAGGTATTAGGAACAAATTAAATATGGTGAGGGTGGTGAGGCGCTGGCACAGGTTGCCCAAAAAGCTGTGGCTGCCCCATCCCTGGCAGTGTTCAAGGCCAGGTTGGATGGGGCTTGGGACAGCCTGCTCTAGTGGAAGCTGTCCTTGCCTGTGTCAGGGGGTTGAAACTGGATAAGCTTTAAGGTCCCTTCCAATCCAAACCATTTGGTGATTCTTTAAGTCTTAACTACATCTGGCAGAAAGCAGGCTTTCTTCACATTTATTGTAGCAAAGTATTTACTGTTGGCCACTTTTATACCGCAGGAAGGAACGTACAGAGATAAAATACAATTCTTTTGACCAGTAAAAACATTTTTAAACGCACCTGCTTGGCATTGTGACAGACTTGTGTACCAAAGCATCCAATTTTACAGAATAAATCGTCACTCTTAAAAGTGTCAGGTCAGGACATCAGTGGAAACAAAGGTCCCTTCCATAAGGATCTCTAAATTAAAGACCTGCCATCAAAATTCTCACTTCTACAGCTAATTTAAGGATCTTCATGTAATCCAGAATGCACTTTACAGAACAGATTACATACATAGAGTATCATGGTTAAAAACCCCTTAAGAAAAACAGAAGTGATAGTAGTACATGGAAGATTTGAGACACAAAGCTAAAGCGCTGCGCACGAAGAATTGAATTAAAGGCACTCAAGAGAATCCAGGAAGGGAGAACACCAGAAAACCGGAATAAATTCCCTAGGTAAACTAATCCAATTTCTTTGTGCAATAACAACATTCTCTATTAAACTGTTCTCACAAAACAGAGCAATTACTGGAGATAACTAGCATGCAGCAACAAAATTAGCTACAGCAAGCAAAAGGGTCCTTTTTAATCATTCCCCTTCTCAAAGATTACCTGTCTCTAGCAGCACACGTAGCCCATCTGCTCTTGTTTGTGCCTGTGACTGGCACAAACTCCCACTTGGTGATCAGAAGCATTTGCTCACATGCTGGGCTGCCAAATTCAGTGCTTCACATGCAGAGCATCCAGTCACCCCTTTGGCACAGCAACCTCATCAAGCTGGGTTTTTCATCACATACCAATGGCCACATTTGAGTATCTGGCAAGAGGATGGACTTGAAGGTTTGTCAGGGACGCACTCTCAAGAGCGTAAGAGCAAAAAGGCGGAGCTTTGAGCTCACACACAGTACTGAAGTTGCTGAAAACTCCAGGACAGTCAAGAAGCACCAGTCTTTTTTGAAAGAAGTCTCCAAAAGCTTCTTTCTTTTCAAGCAGTAGATTTATTGGTATTCTTGACTGCACAGAACCACCCTAGTTTTATTGTGAGTATATGGAGAACAAGCTGAACAACACATCTCTTCCAAAAGTAGCATTAGTCTTTCCTTATGGTTTTACAGAAATAATCTCTGAATTCAGAAAATCAGACATCCATTTCCCTGCTTCTTTTGCTTGACAGCTGCTACTCTAATACATAGTATTGTCATCCCCATCTCCACTGGACAACAGTACCCCCTTCTAAAACCTGCTGAAATATATATAGATATATATAAATATATACACACACACACTGTCTACAGTCTTCCCACTCTCCCCTTTACTGTATCCTCCAAGCATAAGCAAGTATCATCATCATCAGAGAATGGTTTGGGTTGGAAAAGACCTTAAAGATCAGTCAAACCTTTCTGTACTTCAGTTCACAGAAGACATCTACATGCAAACCAATTTATAAGAGATGTCCAAAAACTACACTAGAACAGCTGCAGCCTCTTCACCTACCAGTTTAACAGCTTAAATCTTTGCATGACTTTGTGTAGCAACCATTCATAGCACAGAACAGTGCTTTAGACAAAAGTGGCTCAACTACTTAACATACTGTATTGCAAACATTAGGAAAATAATTTGGAGCATCAAGGGAAATATTCAGCATTACAGTATCTTCATTAAATACAAACACAGTTTAACCTTCTCTCTGGATTTATTTGAATTTCAAAAGCCAATACAAACCCCAAACCGTTACATACGTATCAGTCACTCCTGTAGACTAGGATGTGAGTCTTCACTGGGAATTTAGCTCTATTCCAACAATATGCATCATCATATGTTCAGTTAAAAGGGTACTCTAATGCAATATTCAAGCCTGGGTTTTTTTCCAAGCCTTTGGCAAATGTGGGAACTCCACTGCTTCCAAGTAGCTCAATTATTTTTATGTAAGTGACAGCAGGTAGCTATTTCAGTCGATTGCTTTATTACATAGAAATGCCACTACAGACTTTTGTGGCTTGGTTTAACCCAAAACATTAGTCCTGGAAAAGTCTAGTTATGCCAAATAAGCTAATGTCATTAAAATACTCATCTGGTTTCAAGTATGCAAGAACTAGTCAAAGCACGTATCCATTTCAGCTACTGGGATTTCCAGCAAAAAGCCTTCCATCACCTTCCCAGAGGTACCAGTGAAAAACAAGTCTAAACCACAGAAGCACTGGTCTATTTTTGACAGTGGTATTGCCAAGTGTTTATTAAGCTGGTTTTCAGCCATTGATGCAGGTGGCTGACATCCATCTGCCACATGTAATATTTGAAAATGCACAGTTTGCAAACTGCTAAAATAAGGAAGCTGGAGTGTTTGGCTGCATTTTTTCTATTAATACAATAGGCAAGAGCTTCCAGAAATTGTCTTGCTGATATACTTCAACAGTGCCTGAAGCAAGGATGGGAAAAGGTCCCCTGGCTAGTGTTAAATAGTTCAAGTCTGGAAAAAAGCCATTACTCTTTAATATTTTCATAAGCAGAAAAAAACCTCCCAGTTTCTCACCCATCTCTAGCAATGTTCAAGCAAAGTTTTACTTCCATGTTTAAAATACAGAAGTTTTATTTAACCAGTATAAGAGTGCTACAAACTGCATCGCAGATAATGCACAGCTTACGACCAAGATCAATACTAAAAGCTGAAGTCTTGCTAATGACAGTGCTAATACAAAATGGCAATTTTAAACATTACAGCGCAGAAAATATCTGTTCTCCTAAACCTCACTGATGTGAATCATTTATGTAGATATTTATTAGATCCAGTCATCATGCTACAGTACTAGTCAGGTTAATAAACCTTCCCACTGTGCAAATATACCAGCATACAGTATGAACACAATGAAACCTGTATGAAATAGTTACTTTCCAGAAATAAGCTTGTGGCCCATCAAATTCAGATTAAAGTACTATAGATGTAAAATATTTACTTGTCTTCTTAGCATACCTACTGTGTAAGACTAGTTTCTTGTTCAAATCCCAAAAATAAATATAAGCTTTCACCTGAAAGCATTTATTTCCCTAGTTTTCCAAAGCAGAGCCTGGAGGGTGGGAGGGGAAATGCTTCAGACTTGCCATCAGTCCACTTAGTCCATAAAAGCATCTCCTGTCCCAGTATTCGTTCAAATCCAAGAGATATCTTCTTCCAGTGAAATATGACCAGAGCACTCATTGTATTTGCAGCAGTTCAGTCTGTTTCCATGGCAACACTGCGGGATTCCTTCGCCACCATGAGTCGCATGAGCTGACTGTGGAATTTCTCAATCTTCTTTACATCTTGTGCCTGGTCTGTTCTATACAGCAAACACTGTAAGAGAAAGTTGCTTCGCATCAGATTTCACTCAAACTGGTTTTATCCTGTTTATAGTTGCAAGATATTTGTGCTTGAAACACACAAAACAAGTACTTAAATGTTTATCTGCGGCATGTTATTACCAATCATCAGCAGCAACAACATCTCGTCTACCCTGTTTTAAAACATGCATCTGTGTTGACACAAGTTTCTTCGAAAGGCTCGCTCACACACCTTCCATTTTGAAAATAGGGAAGTTCATGATTTATCCTGGTTTCTTCTCTCCCAAAGAAGGTGCTAAAGCTTAGGGTTAAAACTGTATTTAAAGACACTCTGGTTTGTGTTCTCTAAAAAACAAAAACAAATTTTAAACCTGGAATTCCTGTTTCACTGTATGCTGGAAGCAAATTTATTTTGCCTTTCACAGCCCCTGGTGTTACACTGCCAGTGACACAAAATCAGTATTTCCCACTGAAGCGGATCCCCTCCCCTAGGCAAAATGTAAGGCAGTCCTAAATAAGGAACATTGCATCTGATTAAGATAAAAAGAACTCTTTGATGTGAAAAGTCTGTAAATGCAAAAGGGACAAGCAGTATGCCAGTAACTTACAATAAAACTGCTTAGGACTTTTTTTTGCTAAGTAATTCCTTACATTTGTACAGCTTGAGTATGACTGCCCAGGCTGATCTAACAGTGAAAAAACCCCAGAATACTCCATTCCTCAGTGCTGTGAACACAGTGACTTTTGCCAGTATTACATTCCTATTTTAAGTTAGAGACAAGCAGTAGAAAACAGTTTCTTTTTTCCTGCAACTCTATGAGTTCTACAGATTGAGCATCAAAGAAAACTTCCCTTCCTGCCCTTAGGAAAAAGGCAGCCCCCCTAAATCCCAAACAAAACTAATTCCCGGCCATCCCCCAGTGTAACAGCTTTCCCTGACTGGAAGCAGGTAGAAAAGTCTGTAACTGAAGAGTTCACAGTCACGAACCAGCCCACTCCAACTTCCCCTATGGAAGTTTTCAACTAAACTACCCCCATTCTCCCAGGTAGCAGTGCCCCGAACTCAACATCCCGCGCACATCAAGCCCTATCATCCTACCAAGAAGTGGAGTTTCACATCTCTCCCAGCTACTGGAATACCATGCCAGGCTACTTTTCCTAGAAGGAAATCTGACTTTTCCCAAGTCTGAAGATCAGGGAAGGGCAGACTACTGTTGCTTACTCTGAACTTCAGAAAAATAACTTGGCTATGTCATCACTAGCAGCAAGAATCTGGCACTAGCATGTACATCAGCACATATATACCAATGCTCACCACTCTGACACCACCCCCCCCCCATTTCTAAGCACCCTTCCAGGCTATTTAGAACAACAGCAACCAGTAAGCACAGCCGCTCCACCTCCTGGAACAACAGCCCTGGGAGGAACAGTGCAGAATTCCATGTTGCATGTATGTTCCAGTGTTCACCGAATGAGTACCTGACACTATGGCAGCATTTCAGAAAATGTGATCTCTGAACTGCAATGGAATCTTGGTTTTCGGTCTTATAATCACTCCACTGTCTCACAATCACCAAAAAGGAGCTTAAACCTATGGTTGGAAGTCGTCACCACTGAGCAAATGAAAAGGGCTACACTCACACTACTAGACACATGTGTTTGAAGATGCTCCTGAAAAGCTTCAGCAGAAGCCACCAATGTCACTCGATGAAGCATTTTCAGATAGAGTTTGCAAGATTCGTATAGTGCTTGTTTTCCTAAAATCCTGGATTATGCTGACACTTGCAACGGACACTTTTCCTGGATTGTGCAGAGTTGAGCCACAGGTCAGTGTCAGTCAGACACAGCATCTAAGGAAGGCTGAGTGCAAGTGTAGAGAACAGTCAGGCACTCTCAAGGCAATAGCCAAGAGCTCTCAAGTTGACTGACAGCAAAATGCAAGTCTGTCAGAGGCACAATAAGCTCTGAAAGAGCAATATATTCTGTACTTACAGCTACGTCATCTGTGACTTTGATACAGAGGTTCCCATCACAGTGGCGATATTTGAGAACAACCCGCACCTGAAATGACAAACACTGTAAGAATTAAGGTCCACAGCTAACAATTCTAAGAGCATACCTGAAGGAAATCCACCCACATTCAGACTACCTTTTATTATAAGTATGTACTGCTTCATATTTTCATCTCCTCCACGGTGGCCACTAATCACACAGCCAGAATAATGTGGGAGTTGAACCATCACATTTCCCTGCCTAACACGTTAAACCAGTATTACAGCAGCATCAGAAACTTAACATCAGATATGTTCAAAACCACAGTAAATACAGCAAGGAGAACGGCAGAGACCTCAGTGACAGGCAGGATGAACCACAGGAGTTGTGGCAATACAAGACACTCCAGAGGAACTAACTGGAAGCTTGTGTTTATAACCTTGAAACGCTTAAAAAAAAAAAATGACATCTAAATCTAAAATCAAGTCTAAATGAAGACTTGAAAGGGATTAACTCAGTGAGGTAAGCTTAACAGTAGTAATTTTTCTTCTATGATACCTAACCCAATATGTAAACCAGTCGTATTTCCAGCCACCACAGTTATTTCAATAGGTGCACCACTGCCTACAGATACGAAGTGTTGTGATGTTTCTGCAAGTGGAAAGGGAAGATACAAAGAGCAGCACTTTTAAAGTAATTAAAATCAGAGGACTGAAGAATTTATTTCAAATTAACTGCTTTCAAGATTCAGCTCCTCACTGAGATTTCCTACTGTTGCAAACAAACAAGAGAGGCTGCCACAAGCAGACACGGACTTGATAGATAGCTTATTCCCACAAAGGACAGGACCATTCACTACTAAGCTCACTAGCCCACGGAGAACATGCACTCTCCCCCACGATTCTTGTTCTTCCCTCAGTTCCTTGACAAGCCAAGTTAGACACAAAAACTCCTCAGGCTTGTTCTTCGTACTCATGTTGTGACTCTGGAGCCTACATAAACTCCTTCATACAAGACAAGTTTATTGTCATGGATGGGAAGGGACTGCCTTTGGAGGCCTCTGCAGAAAAGGGGAAGAGGAACTCCTGGCTGCAGCAACATCCCTCGTGTTTCATTTCATTGACTATTACAGAGCATAAGAAAGTACAAGACAGTTTTACTGTCAGTAGATACTGGCAACTGTATATGAAGCCATCTCCTACACTAATTAAAGGCAGATCACAGAACGCCAAGTTGGAAAGGATCTCAGGGATTGTCTAGTCCAGTATTTCCAGGCAAAGCATGGCCTAGACCAGATGTCCCCACACCCTGTTCAGATGAATCTTAAAACATGCCCAGTGTTGGGGAATCCACTGTTAAAAACTGCTTCTGAAGGTGTCTCTCCATGGCCTCTATTTTTGATGAAGAAAACTAGGTCTTTTTTTCCCTGATGTTTTCTCAAGCATGAGTTCTACACTGCCTTTTGTGCTCCTCTTTGGCTTAATTATAACACTTTTTCTGAGTACTCAAGGTACTTTTAACATTTGCACAAACTACATTCCTGAAAAAGTTACCAAAACCGAAAAGCAGTCATACAGCAAGAATATTCTTAGAGCAATTACTCTTCAGGAGGCAAGCACCTTCCAGTCTGCACATGCACTGCAGGTATCACCATGTAAGAGCTAATGAACGCTTTAACTTTTTAGAAAGACGAATTCAAATGATGCAGTCTTAAAAGTTCTGAACTCATAAACCAAACCCACTCCCGACACGCCTTTCATTCCGCAGAACTCGCAATCCCAGCTGTAACTCACAGGTACACTGTAACTGAGTACAACGTCTCTGAGGTTGGGTTCTCGAGGCCCGCACCTCAATAACACCACCTATTGCGCCGTCCTCTAAGCGCGATGTGGGGGTCTTCCATGAGCACCCCCCTCCCGGCTGCTGCCTCCCGCCTGCCCGGTGCAGGCCACAACCACCCTGAGCACACCCGCAGGTTCCGCCACACAGACGCCCGCGGCCCGCCGGGGACTCGCATGTTGCCTGGAAGGCCGCTCCGCAGCCGGCTCCAAGGCTCAGCGCCCGCCTGGCTCCCCTAGCAGCCACAGGACACGAACCGAGAGCGCCGCAGCCACCCCCTCAACACACAGGCGCTGCGGCCCGGGCCTACCGCGAGCGGCGAAGGCCCAGCTCGGCCGCTCGTTCCTCCCGCCCCTCCCGAGATGTCCGTCGGTGCGGCGCCCCTCACCTTCATGGGGTCGGCGAGGTAGAGCTTCTCGGCGGCACGAGTGAACTCCTCCCATGCCTGGTAATGCGGCATGGCGGGGCCGGCACAGCGCGGGGCTCCGCTACCCCCGCGGCGGCAAGATGGCGCCGAACGCGGCGGGCTCTGCGCCGCTGCAAGCCGGCACCTCCCGTTGGTCGGCGAGGAATCTGCGGCCCAATCGCGAAGCGCGTGACTCAGAGATCGCGGGCCCGGGGGCGGAGCGCGGTTGCCACAGCGACCCCGCGAGGCGCGGCGGGCTGCTGGCTGAAGGGTGCTGAGGCAGTGCACAGGCGCAAAGCTGCTGGTTTCAGAAAGACCCAAAGTTGTGATATTGTAAAGATCTTGGGGAACACTGCTTTTCAAATACGTGTGTGTGTGCAAAGCATTTACGTAAAACTGACTGAAATTCATTTCAAAAGAGAAAAGGGAAATCCACAATTTCACCTGTTACATTATAAAATCCCATTTCCTGAAGCAACCTATGTTTTCTGTTCTTTCATTGCACAATGGTTGTAGCCAGCCACAGTGCTGAGCTCCGACAATGTTGCACAGCTTGTGAACCTCTGCAATTACAATAAACGCCTAGAAATTGCAGCCCTCATTTCATAGGGACACACTGGAAGCACAGCAGCTCCTGACAGTGACTCACAACTTCGAATTAGCTTTACTGAAATGGACAATCCTCAATGGCGTGGCCCAACAAGTGAACAGGAAAGTTGAGGGCAGATCTGTGTGTAAGTCTCCAGTAGCAACATAGGGAAATAGTAGCTGTTGGGGTTTTGACCGCAAAAGACACAATAGGTGCAAGGGGTAATGAAGAAACATGGCATAGAAATGAAAGGGCTAATGGGAGGTAAGGGGAGAAAAACTAGAATGAGTTTCCCTGAGTCAGTAAAGCAGAAAATAATTGTTACTGTGGGGATCAACTTTAGTCTGCGGTAACCAGACTGCCAAACTTTAAGACGTTGTGACTTGTGGGTGTTACAAACCTGGTCTAAACAATTCTGGTAAAGGGCTTTGCGCCAATGAGTGAAGACTATGAATAATGGAAAGACTTAAAACTTTCTTGTGTTTAATTTCCAGAACTGCTCACAGAGTTCAGATGCTGCTGAGTGTGAAAGCCAAGCTTCAGAAATGTAAGAAATGTCTTTCAGATTCTGATTAAAGGTGATAGATGTATTGAAAGAGCCTAAAGCAATTACCCCACAGAACCTAACAGGGAGGGACTGCTTCTCCACTATCTTAGGTTTTGGGTAGCCATTTGTAACAGCAGAGCAAGAATTGCTTTTGGCAGTGTTTTACAGACATGTGGGGGATGTAAATAAATGAAAATGAAGGTGTGGGGAGCACAACATTTCACAGAACTATTGCTCACCAAATTTGGATCTGGGTTTTCAAGTGGGACACAGATATTTTCTGCCCCCAATTTGGGGCTGTTCACTCAGAAGCACCTTAGGGTTGGTTGCTTTGTATAGGATTTTGATTTTGACTCAAATGATCAGGATCTGTTATAGTTCTTTTGACACGAGAGCTGGTTTAGGAGCTTGCCAATGGTCAGTCATTAGCCCTGTAACTCAGTTTCTGCAGCTGAGCTAATGCAACAGAGCAAGATTAGAAAACAAACTCATTTTGGTATTTCTTCTTCCTTAATACAGATGATTTCTGTGATCCGGTTTAAGATATGCACAACTTGGGAGGTGACGAACTGCAGCAGCCAGGGCAAAGAGCACAGAGAGGGATTTCATAATTGGCTTTACCTCTGAAGAATATGTGACGTGTCACTGTGACAGTTATGTACTGATACACGGTTCTGCACAGCCTGTTCCTGGCGGCAGATCTTAAGGATTTCGTCTTCCCTGCCGCCACCGCCACCTATGGCCCCACGGTTGTGCTGCCACAGCTGTTTGTAACTGCTCTGGGATCAAACCAGTGCTTGCATTCAAAGCAGCACCGGTTTTAGTAACACTTTTTTTAATCCAGATGGGTTTGTTTTTCCAGTTTACTGTGTGGCCCTATGTACTGGTGTGCTGACACAGCTGTTGGAAGCGTACCTTTTTTGGTGGCAAGGCAGGATGTGAGGATTCCTACTGTTTTTGCTGGCTTGCCACCAAAAACAGGGTCTGTATGTGAAACCATCCCCCTCCTCTAGCTCTCCTGAAAACAAGGGCAGTTACTGAAATCTTGGCAATTAAAAGGAGAAGCTATTTCTGAGCCTCGGGGAATGTCTGATACCTATAGTTAGTGCGCTGCTTCGCTCTGTTGTTTTCCTCTTGCCTGAAGAACAGAACATTTTCTTGACATGTTTGAAAAGTAACTGAGGCCACTGCAGTTATTCAGCTGAAAGTTGTATTTGATGTATGTCCAAAACTGTATTTTCCAAGTGAGTTCCAGTGAATGCAGTAATAGTAGAAGTCTTTCAATGGGTTTTTTGTTTAGTGAAATAAAATGAACAGTTGTTTATCACTCTGTGGAGTGTTTGGTATGCAGCCAATAATAATTTAGTAGTTAGGAAGAATTCTGCTAAAGCATACATTCTTATCTTGCTTTCTTTTCTTGAGTTCCTGCTTTCTTCCATGCAGGAAATCATTCCAGCAATCTTAACAGCCATTCCATCACTTGTAAGTGAAATCTGGAATGCTGCAAAACCTCAGCTACCCTTTCCTCAGTCTCCCCTTGTATATCCTTGCTGCATCCCCCAGACCACCTTAGATAATGTCTTTTTTAGCTTGGATTTAAGGCCATAAAAAGCTATGAAGCAATAATGTAACTACTGTGCAATGAAGATTTTTCATGTGGTTTTTCCTCAGGCCTTTTCCCCTCATCCAGCCTGTGTGTACATGATTAATGATCTCTCTTTGATCAAGCTTCTACATGCATTGCCACTGCAAGTTCTGCTTTGTATAGTTATGTTCAGGCATCTGGATTCCACTCGGTAATTTCTTTAGTATTTTATCTAATGTCTTCCTTTGCATAAATGACAAACTGAAAGAAAAGAGCCCAAAAGACCTTGCATTATGTACTAAAATACCATCCACAGAGATCTTGAGTTCTTGCAACTCACATAAAGTTCATGGAAGTTGCAGCTGCTCAGCATCACTCAGGGTGAGATATTTGGTTTCCTGTTCTTCACATTCATGCTTTTATTCAGGCTAAAGCAGGTGCCATATTCTCATTTGCAAATGTATTTTTCTTTCCTGCATAAGGAATGCCGATAAAGAGTATTAAATTCATTAAAATAGTTGTCTGCTGCCATGGCACACTATTGGTGGGTAAACCAAGCTGGTCTTGCTAGATAAAAGAAGGTTTGTGTAGAGCACTGTGCATTATAATGCTAAATTATGGATTTGATGGGAAACAATAGGACAAACTCTGATCTTGGTTATGCTGCTGTAAATCCAGAGTCATTCCATTTATTTCAGTGGATTTTTTTTTTTTTCTGTATCTGTAGCAGTTTAATTAAGAGCAGACTTTGGTGCTGAGATGATAATCCTTTTCTTGGACCAGGAGCAGCATAAAGTCAGCACAGTTATACAGGTCTAAAGGATTGCTAATAAGGAATTAGTTGTAAAGCAAGGATTTCTGCCAGGAATACTTAATGCTTAAAGAAGGAGATATAGTAATTTCTTTCAAACTAGCTTCAACCCAGCCCTCAGTAAAGTTGAGGAGAAGGCATGGGCATGGTGATTATACATTCCATTCTGGTGTGTGTATGTTCTAAACCAGCTTGGGATTTGTACTGATGCAAACTTCAATCACAAGGGGTTATTTTTTCCTTTGAAAGGGTATTTTTGTGCATAAAGATGCAGATAGCTCTTGAGTACAGTAAGATCTGAGGTCTTTGACATCTCACTGGCTTCTGAATCTCAGTACCCATGAGAACCGAGGCTCTGCAGTCAGAAGCAGTTCGTGCTCCTGGATGGGTTATAACATGCCAAACTGAGCCACAGGTTTTCACTACATAGCTCCTGAAGGAACGAAACATAGGGTTCCTTTCTATGGGTTTCATGTATTAAACAGCTTGACTAATGGTTTGGCCAGGTTGAGCCATACATAGTTAATTACATCAATGCTAATTTTTTATTTCTCTTGCACACAAGCATCTTATCGAGTGATTCACACTCATACTGTCCTAACAGGATAATGAAATATTGGTGTTACTTGGTTGTTAAAATGCTGTTTGTGATAGTAAAGGCTGTATTTGGTCAGCAGGATTCTGAGGCCCTGTCCTGGTCAGTGCCTGTCCTAGTCAAATCACAACTTCAAGTCAGGCTGAGACCTGGGTGTCTGTTACTATCCTCATTCCTTTTCTCCAGTGCTCTTGCTCCTGTGAAAGGAAACACACTTCAAACACATCCCTGGGGAGCCTGCAGCCTTGGGCACACCATGACCCACACTTGCTGTGCTTTTTAACCATAACCTTCCCCAAGGCAGCATTGTTTCCTAGTTTACTTTAACCATCAGGAAAAAAAAAATCTCTATTGTTTAATATGGTCTAATCTAATCTTCCTGTATGTTAGGGAGTTTATGTGCGTGTCAGTAGCCATTACACCTGCAAGAGAGCTGTCCCTGCATATTGCCCTGTTGCCAGCATGGTGTTAATAGAAACTGCCCTTTCATTTTTGTATGCTGTGCTGACAGTATTCTGGTTAAGCTATTTGCTTCTGATAGCTAGAAAGATGCGTCCCTTCCTGTTAAGTGGTCAGTTCAGTCCCTTCAGCATAATAGCATATTCAAATTAATGTGCTGTCATGCAAGAGACATATGTTAGAGAGCAGACTCTATTCTGTCACATCATTGACTGTTGAGATTTGAGAATGAAATAGCAGTCCTCATGATGGCCTTCAGGGAAAAGGAGAACACATCTGGTAGCCAGCTCATGAACTGGCGTTTGAAGCACTCTGGAAGCAGACAGACACTGTTAGCATTAACTGCTCATAGATTTTCTATCGCTGTCATGTGAAGTTTCTGAGCATGCTTAAGATGGAGTTAGATCATCTGCTGGCACACACTGGAAGCACATTGATTTCTTACATGAATCTTTAAATAGAAAAGCTTTTTATTTGATAGGCATGACTTAAAGGTGGTTTACCTGTGCTATTCATGCTGCCATGGCTGATGTAATTGAAGAGTACAAATCACCACAACAGGCAAGTGAGATTAGATGCTTCCGGTGATACCT
This sequence comes from Psilopsiagon aurifrons, assembly GCA_025447955.1. Classification (NCBI taxonomy): domain Eukaryota; kingdom Metazoa; phylum Chordata; class Aves; order Psittaciformes; family Psittacidae; genus Psilopsiagon; species Psilopsiagon aurifrons. Next base: position 14,059 of record JAOEHY010020565.1, read on the forward strand.
TCCCCATAACTACATCTGGGCCAGAAGGGCTTTCAATACCTTTAACTAAGTTGTTTTCTAATTCTAAACTACATGTTTCAGCCCAGATCAGATGGAAATTACCTCCCCCTCAAATCAGCCTGCAGAAAGGAAGATGTGAGCAGTGCCTAGTCTGCTGAAATGCTAAAGCTTGAACCTCCCTTGTGGGTGAACCCTGCTGACTTCTTGATGAAGTAAAAGAGTAACGCAATTCCTCTTCCCCCTGTGCTGTTGTGAGAGCAGCAACGTGCAGCTGGTGGGAAACAGTGACTTCTGCTGTTTGCAAAGTAAATCCATGCTGGCCCCGAAGTTGCACGACCTCATTCAAATGGACTCTTGATTTAGCAGTCCCAGCCACTTGTCATTGCCTTTTCTCAGGAATTAATGCCCTTTCATGATGTGTTTGCAGAGGTGCTTGTGTGAGTGCCCCTTAACCCACTTCAATCTGGGTTAACAGAAACCTCCTACTTCATCCATTTAAGCTAACTCTGGTTCAGGTTGGTCAAAGCAGATGAGTCCACATGAGACACTCTGCAGCCAGAGCTGGAGGTGGTCATTTCCACAAGAAGTAGGAAGAGCTGAGCAGGGAGAGTGGATCTGAATCAGCAACTTGTCCCATGCCCTCAGAAGAGGATGCCGGAGCTGCTGGGTCCTCAAGCTCTTCCATTTGAGCCTTTGCCCTTGGTCAAGAATTGGTGCAGGTGGAGGTCCAAATTACAGTCAGATTAGTGCCTATGAGGATTCTTACCATTTGCATTGCCAATTTTGGAAACAATTTGCAAGCGCATATGTTTCCCTGATGTCTACAGTATGATGTTATAGTATTATGTAGAACGTTACAGTATGACATCTTCTTTCTCTAGATGTTTGGTGCAGAGCTTGTGTAGCTATTTGGCTTGCAGGTCCACAGAAAGCATACATAAGAGCTGGCATCTGTGCTGGGAAAGGATTTCAACATACTGCTGCTGTTACAGTCCTTGTCATGGAGCTTGCAATTATTTACCTGGCCCTTCAGTTGGCTTTAGTCAGCAGAGGAATTTTAACCTCAAATCTGTAAGCTTAGTGTTTACATATGATTTGGAGTACATTAAAAACATGGAAGGGTGGCATGTAGGAGTGAGGATAGAGAGAACATCTGTAAAAATGACATGCCAGGGCTGTGACTTTGTGTTGAAAGGATAACTAGTGACAGGATTTGAAATGTGTCCTAACAGTCGCATTCTTCCTGAGGTGTTTTTCTCTCTCCATTAGCAACTCTTACTGATCTCATTGTATTTTTGTGTGTGTGTAAGAAGTAAGTCAAAGGTTGAAGTGACCTTGCTTCTTCAGGAATAAATAACAAAATTCCCCCTTCTTTCAAATGAGGCGGAAGTTTAGAGGTCACACAGATACCAGAAACAGATACACCAGGGATGTGAATGAAGGAGGAAATACCACTCTCATCATTACAGGCTTTGGAGAAAGATGAGGGACCCTCAGGCAATTCTCAGCCTGATGCTGACCCTCCTTCCTCCTCTCCCTGCCTGTTACCCACTCCTGGCTGGGAGGAAGAGGAACTGGGAATGGTAGCTCGATAGCTGCATGTTTTCTAAGGAATCTCTGTAGCAGATCTCTCTGTATAAGGATTTAGCCCATTTGTGTGCCCCTTATGCAGCACAAAGAGATAAGACAGGACAGTGCGTCTGCATATACATATTTCAAATACTCTTTTTTCCTTAGGGTTGTTTTCAATTTCATTTTAAACAGTTAGGGTTAATGTGGCTGCCCTACAGCTACCTCCTTTTCTGTAGAGTTTACTCTTGTTGATTTAAAAACAAGAATCATAAGAAAGATTTGCCAGCCTAGCATTTGCTATGCAACATTTAGATGCAGCTGCTTTGAACTGAATTCCCAGCAGAAGTGAAAGGATTTTGAGGCTTCCAGATCTTAGCAGACTACTGTTTTTTGCAGACAGAAATCTGTATATGTACTTCTCCAGAGATCCTTCCCAGCCAGCTAGGACTGTACTATCCTTCTTCTACCCCACTGAGATGTATTATCAGCTTTTGGGAGGGGATCCTTCTGGACCTAGGAAGTTAATTAGCTTTGCTTGCAAATGTCTGCCACTGAAGTGACTCATTACTTTTTGGAGGGAAGTAAAGCTCCTGTCTCTGGAGTTGAAAACAGCAAACCCATGCAAGTTTGTATCAGTCTTGACTCTTATTTCTCCTTTTGACTCTTACTTCTCTTCTGTGAGGCAACACTCTTCTCTGTATGTGGGGAAAATTTTCCAGCAGTTCTATTTCAGCCTCTGGAGTTGTAGGTTGAATCATAGATCTAGTCTAGAGATTGAGAATATGATCAGGAGTGTCTGAAGGGTGTTTGCAAATGGAATGCTGGTAATTTCGAGTGAGATAGTCTTGCCCTGCCTGACTCCAGCCTGACCAGTTTCAAACAAGCTGAGAATCCATTGACACTGATAGTTTTCTTTGGGTAATGAAACCATGATCTAATCCAGGGCCAGAGCAGTAAACAAGTGGTTTGCTGTTTAGACATGTAATAACACAATTAAGGTAATGCAGACCATGTACAGGGGAGGTGAAGATGTCTCCTGTGTCGACACAGGAAACTCCTCGCTCCTCAGTGGCAATGCTAACGTCAGCCAGTGGATGCTTTTCTCCTTAGGAGCAGGATCAATTTGATGCCCCATAAATCTTATTAGGTATTCAGTTCATTCCTCAGAGAAGTACCACGAGGGTTAATTATGTCTGTGCTCTGACTCAGACAGTGATTTTGTGCCAGAGGATTCTGGCAGTAAGTATAATCCTAGTGATACCCTCATCGAGGAAACCATTGTTAACTATGTTGATGAGGAAGTGCTAATAGAAGCTGAACAAGAGCCTGATACAGAAATTGAGGGACCTTAAGGCAAACAAAGGGAAGAGGCTGGAAACCTGGCTGTTTTCAGTCTTCTGCAGCAGATCTTATGAAAAATAACTCTCATCTCCTTCGCCTCTGCCCTCCCCATCCAAACGCAGGCTGCAGAATGGGTCTCCTGAGGCTGAGCTGTGTGAGGAGGGAGAAGGTGCACTGCTGGTGCCAGTCGGAGTTCCCCTGGGAAGATGTGCAGCAGCGGGCAGGTTTCAAGTAGAGTGTCTCTTCTGCAAACCCTGTCTGCCAGAGAGGAGCTGAGGCCCTCACTCTGCCCAGGCTACAGCAAGGCATCGCTCCAGGGCCAGTCAGCCCAGTGAATTATAAACACATTGGCCATGTTACTCTGTTTAGGACTGGTGCTCTGGAGTTAAGTGTTGCACAAAACACATTTTCCATGCTGTTTTTTCTCTATTAGCGCTTTCTAAACTTACGATGAGAGACCAGTGGTATCTATGGGCTGTGTAACTGTGCTGTGAGGGGCAGAGTGGCGCTCTGTGTCAGCACACTTAGCCCTTGAAAAGTTTCCCTTCTCCCAAAGAGATTATTTTCCTCTCCTAGCCTCCTGTGGTTTCCAAGGCCCAGTTTAAACACATACAATGACATAGGATAGATAGCTATTTTCCATACATGGCATTGGTTGTTCAGCAGGAAGCATTCATTGCTTTAAGACAGTACTGAAAGGGATTCTGTTCTGCTCTCCAAAGAAGAAGCAGGCAGGATTATCTTGGGTCACATCTTTCTTCTATTAGTCAAATGGTGAAACCAGACATCTGAGTTGTTTCAGTCTATGACCTTACCCTGTGCTTCCTGACCGATCTCACAGCTTTTCAGTTGTCCCTAGTTTATATGCAGGATTCTTCTGTCCCCCTGGCAATCTGCATTCTTTCTTGAGCTTTTTTTCTGGTATCTTGGGCCCTTGGGAGATCACAGCCTTGCCTTAGTTTTTCTGTGGCTGCACTGCTAACCACTCCAGTGATTCACTGTCTCCTCTGGATGCTGCTGTACAGGCTTAAAGGTATTAATGGCCTTCTCCAATGTTTCTTGATGCTATCCAACCTATACAGTGCTCTTTCTACTTGCATTCTTCCTGAATGCCTCCAGAAGCAGAACAGCAGGCTCCAACATTTCCTAACACTGTGGCCCTTTATAGCAACCGGCAGTTTACACATTTGTCATTCAACTCACAATCTGCTTCACTGTTTCTGGCATCTCACGGTTGCTCTCATTCCCTAACATGCTATAGCCTTCTTCAAGCTCAGCAGCTGCTCCAAGAAGGTTCCTAAGGCTGGGGAGCTTCTGGTGAAAACATTCTTCAGATTCTCCCTCGTGCTCTCTAGCAATGATTTTTTCCCCTTAATTTCATGATGTAATATGGTTTTTTCTTGGCATATTTCTAATTGCTTCTTCGCTGGTCCCTGATCCCCTTCAGCATGTATTATTCCCCATAATATCTGCACACTGTGACTTTATTATTTCAAACATCCTTGTGGTCATACCCACAGCTGTAGCCCTTCTTGATGCAATTGCAGTGAGTAATGTTCCCTTGTGTTAGCTGGCTGTCCTTTGTGTCCCCAGCAATTCTCTGGTTTTCGTTGTCATCCTGAGGCTTGCATCTCATAGCATTGCGAGGCTTTCTCAGACAGCTGTGTCATGATGATGTCTCCTCTGGTTTTCTCTTGTCACCCTGGGACCTTTCTTGACATACGTATCTTATTCAACTTCTTTTATATCCCACAGCTCTATGTTGGCTTTCTCTACATCCTCAGCAACTTCCATGGTATTCTGATGTCCCCTGGCTGTTATCTGTCTCTCTTTGAACTTTCCCAGCTGAATCACAGCACTCTTTTAATATCCCTCTCTGCATCCTCTATGATCTTCACAGGCACCTCTGGCTTGCTAATGGTTATTTCAGCATTCTTTTTTAAGTTTGCCTCAAAACATCTTCACTCATCTACTAACATTCACCATCACGCAGCCAAAAAGGACTTTCTAGTAAAGCAGCAGTTCTCCTTGTTTCTCTGACAGCACATTTTTAAAGAAAATACATGGATGTCTTAATGGATTTTGAGAACAGGAGCTTGTTACAGCATTTGCAGAAAGGTATATTAAGAGTCTGAGGCTCTTTTACTAAGTGGCTAAAGTAAGGTAAGGGTTCTATCAGGGTGAGCTTGCCCTGTGTTAAAGACCCAGCAGAGAACGAGATTGTGCTCTTGAAAATTTGATCCATAAAAGCAGTGCCTTTGCTTCTCTTTGATAAGCTGCACATCACTGTTCAATGCAGGTTCACCTAGTAGTATTTGTAAAGCACTTGAAATATTTGGGTGATGGTACCCAAATATGTGGGAGTTTAGGCTGTTGCTCTTCTGACATGAAACATCTTTACTCATAATGATTAATGAGAAAACGCTGAGTTGGATATGGTGAAACAATGTTTTCTTGCCTGCTAGGCTGGCCCCAAACCTGCTTAAGATTCAAAAGTGTTCAAACAGAAAAAAGAAGTTTACGAAGCTGTAGAATTGGTTTCATTTTAGTATCACCTCTTTTGAAAACAGACAAGCATGACAAGTTTAATTTCTTATTAGCTATTTATGTTGTAGCAGCATCATCATCAGACTCAGCTGGTATAATGTAAGCCAATTACATTCATTCTATATGAATATCAAAGAATCACAGAATGGTTTGGGTTGCAAGGGACCTTAAAGCTCCTCCAGTTCTAACCCGCTGCCACAGGCAGGGGCACTTTCCACTGGAGCAGGTTGCTCCAAGTCCTATCCAACCTGGCCTCATCCAACCTATTATAGAGTGAATATTTCTTTTTCATAAAAATTCCAGTGCCCAGGCATGTTTGTTATACTTTGACTGTTTCCTTGTCCCCAGTGCATTGCTTGCAGTAAGAATTCTAAAATAAGTTTGTTCCTGTTGTTTAGAAACCATTCCTGGTCTCCACTTACAAAGATTACAAGAACATCCACGTGACATAAATCATAGAGTAGTGCATTACAGTTTTATTTGGTTCCTTAGTCAAGCACGCTTTTAGTTATACCCAGCAGTAGACACCATCTTTAACTGTGCAAGGGCTACATGCTTATGTGCTGACTTTATTTCCTTTATGGCTGAAGTTCTATAGCAGTCAACAGCCCTTTAAATACAGATTTATTACTCTTACTTACCACTGAACTGCACGGGAGGGAGGATAAAAACATTACTGAGTGCAGTGGGGTCAATTTCTTTTTGCGTGACAGGACTGCTTAGCAGAAGGGGAACAAGCCGAACCTGGTGCCAGCTATTTTTACACTAGCCAAGTCCTGTCATCAAAACTGCACAGGGGCTTGTGCTAACCTTGCGCTGCAGAAGGGTATGGTTAACTTAAACTTCCAGATGTACTCTTCCACAGACCCCTGGTCCTTCCCTTCCCTAGTCTATATGACTTTTGCATCAGATTATAGATGTTTCCCCAGAGAGGTGGTGGATGCCCCATCCCTGGGGACCTTCAAGGCCAGGCTGAACATGGTTCTGAGCAACCTGATCTAGTTGTAGATGTCTCTGCTCATTGCAGGGGATTGGACTGGATGAGCTTTGAAGGTTGCTTCCAACCCAAGCTATATTGTGGTTCTATTATTCTATGATTCTTTTATTGGTTTCCTTAGTAGGAATTTCCCCATTGTGAAGGATTGCCTTGTGCGTACATGACTGCCCTCTTTCCACATATAGGTAATTATGGAGGCTGGAGAACAACCATTCAGGAATGGACCTCCAGTGGTAGTTTGGTCCCACAGGGACAAGTAGATGAGCCTGCTCTCTGATAATCGTTCTCTGATAGATGGCCCATGGCAAAAATAAAGCCTTCAAGTTTAGATTAGAAAAGCATTTCTTAAACTTCCTGTGAGCATAGACCTCTCCTGAATCATGTCTTCCCGAGATTTTCCTGAGTGCAGCACTTCTGCCCAGACTAGGGAACAGCTAAATTTTGCTAATTGATAGCAACCGCTCAAATTCCTCCTGGGTGATGATAGTTTACTCATTTGAAGTGTGAAGCTCCATTTCTTTGCCCTGAAAGAACTGCACTGCAGTGAGCAGTTAGGTGAGCTTGCGTAAGTACTCACAACCAGTTCTCATGTTCATATCCTGCAGGAAATGAGCAGCATCTAATAAGTAGATGAATTGCTGTTCTCAATCATGTTTGTTATTGTATGTATTACTTTTTCTTTCTGTAATTTACCAAAGTTTATGGTTTGTACTTATTAGCTAAGAAGAAAAATGCTTTTTCTCTCTCTGAAATATTTCAGGCTCCTTATGATTCCGTTTGACTCCTTTTTCCTTGGAAAGGATACCCTGAGCTCTCTTTGGCCTAGCACTGGATAAGTACCAGTACCAGAGAACTGCTGGTTAACATGCAGTTGAACACAGGCATTGCAAAATTAAGTTTTCTATTGGTTTTGCTGTGTAGTTTGCCTCATGGCTGGTGTAACAACCTTACCTCTAACAATGCTCATTCCCTCTTTAGCCTCTCTATTGACATGTCTCCCAATAGGTGAGAAATCTATTGTTGTGAGCATCCTGTGACAGCTGGCTCAAGTGACATAAGACACTGAGCAGCTATTGAACAAATCTAGGCTCGATTCAGAATAATAAATTAGAGAGAAGTCTCTACATTCAAATGGCAATTACAGGTTAATCTGGACCAGATTTTTGTCCTTCAGCTTCTACTTTGTGTGACAATTGTCCGCTTAAAATAGCATTGAAATGGAAAGGAAAGGAAGCTGTGACAGTACTTTCAGTCCCCCTGCAGAAGGTGTTGGTTCACCCCTAATGCATAATGCACAGCCTCTCTGAAATACACATCCCATCAGTTCTCAATATCTGCAATGCTCTAAAGCAGTTCAGAAAAGAAAAGGAAGAATAACTTCTGCAAATGCAGCTAGGGAGAGAAGTTTGAGAGAGCCCTGGATATAATTACCTGAGCTGGAGTCCAGCCAGGAGAATGCTGAGCTAAGGAACAGTAAAGTCCTGACTCTGCACAAGGGATCCAGACAAATGTAAAAGAAACTGCAATACCAGGAGTGGGATTTGAGCATCTGGGAAGACGTTTGAGAAAGCGAATGAATACAAAGTAAGGCCTCCAGGGAGTCTGATAGGAAACAAAAGGAGCAAAATCAAGAACAAAGTATAATGGTAATATATGTTGCACTGACTTATATAGTAGTCAGTGCTACCTGGTAAAACTGTATCTTGTACAGAGAAGGAACTTTTCTGAGTTCATTTAACCCTCTACCCAAGCCAACCTACATGTACAAGGAGGAAGACAAGCTATCTCTGCTGTGTTCTTAAATAGCAATGAATAAGAACTGAGTCAGACCTGATAAGTATGGTAAATCTTTAACGTGACACCAGGTTTATTAGCCACCATTAAAGGAAAGCTCCCAGAGGAAGAAGGATTTCTCTTTCTTGAGCTGCTCCCCAGCTAAGGAAACCTGGTCTGAGACTGGAAGGATTTTACCATCAATCCCAAATTTGTTAAAGAATGGTTATTTTAACACTTAGCTACTGTTTCTTGCTACCACTGGTATCAAACAAGCATTTCAGTTTTCCTTTACTCATGCTCTTTTACGAAGTCTTCGCAGCTTCAGAATCAGCAAACTGATATACCCAAAGGAATGGTGATAAAGGATCTGCTATCGACTACCTTTCATTTTAAGGTCCTGTTCTGGTTTTCTTTGTATCTGCAGGGAGCTAAAAGCATATTCGGGCAGCTGCCATTGATCAGACCATGCACAAAGCTTTTTCTTGCTTCTGAACTGCTCTCACTCAGGCACTGTAAATGGTTTATAAGGCTTGTCAAAGAGAAGCGGTTTCAAAAGGAATGCAAATGAAGAGCTGCTGGATGAGAGCAGGGAAGGTGGTCCAGCAGGCGATGATAAAAAAGAGAAAAAAGATACAATCCAAAATGAGGGGCTGGAGGGAAGGTGGAACATGAGAAAATCCAAGTGGGATAGTGCCCGCGATCTGAAACTCTGCATTCCTCCCACTGGCAGGTTTTCCCTTACTTTTCCTTAGCTCTTTCTTTTTTCACATTCCTTTTCCCCCGGCTCGTTTGTTCTATGCCAAGAGGCTTATTTGTCTTTCCTGGCTTATTTGTAGTGCATCTGGGTTTAGGCATCCTGATAAATCAGTTCTTCTGAAGGCTGTGATCTAAAAATGAATGCTGGGATGGATTTGGAGCTAATTTAAACTGATATACATCTGATGAAGTGAAATTCAGCCATGTAAAATTCCACTGCTTGAGCAAATGCATAAACAATGAACATTATTCCCCTTCAGTGTGTCAGAAAAATTGTCTTCTCCTTCAAAAAGATTACTTGAAATTTGAAACATGTACCTATAAATGTCTCTATTTTGCAGTTTTGAAAGTCTGAGCATGGAAATGCATCATGTTAACACATACCACTCTTCAAGAGATTGTCTTCTATTGAGCACATGATTTTTGAGCAGCGGTAAGCCTGTCGTTAGTTTTTTCTGCCTGAATGTATTGGTTTAATTGTGGTTTATTTGTTTCTATAATATCATGTGGGCTCACTGTGCTTTAGCAGACAGATGTAAGCTAGGGTCAGAGTGCAAGATCAGACAGCAGTACTGGTATTTCATTACTATTTGGGGGGGGTTATTTTATTATTAAACACAGAACGAACGGATTCATCTTGGTCACTGTTGTATGATTGGCTCGGAACTGAAAAAATCTGGTTTAGAGACAGCTTTGCTTCTGATCTTCGGGAAAGCACTGGTGGGAATTAGTTAGACCCTGCTACTTAAAATCAAGGCAGATAATTAGAATTCAAATTTGAATGATGCTGCCTTTGAAAGCAAATCAAAATCAGCAGCAATCTGAAATCACGTCCCTTGCCACTTTTCACTTCAGTTGCTGATTCCCACTAATGCCAAGAGCATTGCTCCATGTTGAGAGGTGAGCTCTGGGGAATTTTGCTGCAGCAGCTACAGAAGTTGCTTCCCCAGGCTTTCCAACCTGCTGCTTTGCTGGAGGCTATCTCCCGGGGCAAGGCTGACAGAAAAGAGCATGTCAAACCTCAGTTTCTTTATGGAAACCCCTTTTTTTACTTGCTTTTACCTCAACCAGGTTTTAAACTGATTTGCACCAATTCCCCTGTGGAGGTGGAAGCACAGGCTTCCCACTGTCCACTTGGCCATCAGGTGGAAACCTTTGTTAGAAGGACACTGCCACTGCGTCTTGATGCTGCCAAAGCAATACTTGTCTGTCAGTAGTGGGGGAGGCATCAACTCACAACTGTGTTCCAACAGCAAATTAAGCAAGAAGGAGATTAGAGACTTGAATAGCAAAATAAAAATACACGTGTGTAGGAATAAGAGGAGGGCAAAGTGCTTTCAGATCCAAACAAGAAATCACATGGTAAGTAAAATCATAATTCATCAGGGAGCGACAACTTGACATCTTCCTTTTCTAACAAATATTCTTCTCTCATTTCAAGCTACAGTCTGTGTTTTGCTGATTTATTTCATTAGAAAGGAGAAAAAACAGACAGCCACTAGATGAGTGGGGGGCTTTGCAATGGGATATTGAGATGTTCAGCTGTGTGCTGGTAGTTGCAGTGCTGTCTGGATGGACCCTGGTTGTGTTAACACCTAATGCAGATTATTATCATCTGTGAAATGGATCACCAATGTCAGACCACATCCTAGTGACAGATAGGTCTGCTTTGCCACCAGCTGGGCAGTCAGAGCAGGAAGGGCAGAGGATGAGCAACCAATGGACACTGAGTTATAACATTGCTTTCAAAATAGCAATAGAAAATCAAGTGGGACAAATAATGGCAATAAGCAGAAAAAGGTTTATGCTTTTATTGTCATATGTGTAAGGGCCAAGTGCTACCACTACTTACTAGAGTAACTTTGGAGTCCGAAAATACGGGCATGCCAGACCTAACTAACTGAGGTTAGTTCTTGTCCTGTAGCCTGACTGGAAACCCAACATTTAGACATGTAATTTGTTAATTCATTATTCACCTTAATCCTGCACAAAATGCATTTGTCTAGCAAACTGTGTTCAATTGCTCTGGGAACTGCTGAGCTCCTGCCTTTTTCGTGTGCTGTTGAAAATCAAATTATATAGCTTTAGCAACAGAACTATAATTAGGGTCAGTGGAAAACTGTGGGTAGGATAATGTTGTGGATTCTGCAGTTTTTGTCATGTTGCTCCATAATATGCCAGAACCCAGTCGTTTTATTGCTCCGCAATGCATTAACACTGTCAGCGAAACATCCCCTGCTTCCTGATGTGGAACTGGCCCTCCTGTCAGCGTGTTGCTAAGGTTGGCCTCAGTTTACAGTAATCCGCAAATGTACTCCTGGAGCTGATGGCAAAGCTCCTGTTAACTTCCATAGGAGCTGGGCAGGCCTAGGCAGGGAAAATAGGAATGGATAAGGAAAATGATAGAACAGAGCTGAGGAGAAAAGGAGGCAGGCTATCACATTTCATTATAAGCTCTCCAGTTATCACTGGATCTCATACTGATATCACCAGGAGGTTTGTTCATAGCTTAAAATTATGTTGTAACTAAAATGTAATCAGTACTTACTCTCCTGTTCTCTGTCACACTGTGAAAATCTCTCCTCTAGGCTACTGCTGCTGCTGCCATTTGGGCTCTTCAGTTCTTCCTTTTCCTCTTCAGATTTTCTCCTGCTTACCCTTCACCCCCCCTGCACATCTTTCTTCCAGACATTTCCAGATCCTGCCCCTCGGGGGGTTTCATTCTCTCCCCTTGCACTATTCCAATCTCCAAACTAATCAGCTGTGGGCAGGCTAATGACTGACTGTGATGTGCTGCTGGCCCTTTCAGCCAGGAGAATACACCTCCTGAGATCATTCCTTCAGGATGTCAGCAAACTCAGGCAAATGTTACCAGACTGATTTCATAGTTGGAAGGATTCCTGGAATCAGCTTTTTTATCATTATAATAATAATAAAAAAATAAGTCAAGTTTTAACTCTTGTGACTGTAGGGGTGGTTTGGAGACGTAATACAGGTTCATATAGTTACAAAGATAATGCAAGATCCAGGGTCATGCTTTATTCCTTGTGATGGAAGAGAAATAGAAATGAAGAAGGAAAAAACTGAGTTAACTGTGAGAAAGCAGCACAGAAACAGAGGAGGTAGGGAGGAAATCAGGGGTGGGGAGATACCGAATCCTCCCATCTTTATTGGAAAAGTGTGACACAAACAAGCATGAAAGAAATAAAAGCCTAAGGAATGAAGGAAAACTAAAAGGAGGAAGAGAAAGAAGACTAGTGAGATAAGCTGAATTCAATTTGAGCACCACAGTGAGAAGTTCCATCTATGGAATTACAGTCCAGATTCTTGAGATTGCAAAGTTGTCCATGAAGAGACTGGCTCTCCTCTCTGCTTACACAACTTAGGGACTACCACTACACAAATACTTACTAATGCTAATATTAAAAGGTTGAAGCAATTCTTGTGCACCAGATGACTCAGAGGAATGTCTGCATGAGGTGGTAGAAATAAAGAGTGTATAAAAATGGAAGTGGTCAAAGCAGATGAGCAGTGGTTGAGCTCCAATTCTTGTATTTCCTTTTTTCTGAATGCAGTGACATTACAAGTTCCTTTCAGACTAGGTTATGTGTGTGTATATATATATGTATACACACACATACACTTACACACATATATATATAAAATAATTTATTAGCTTTTTAAGGAAGGGAGGTTGACATCCTTTCATTTTACCACAGGTAGTTCCCTTTGTTACATTGGAAATGCTAGAATTCCAGATCCACAGATTGAAGGAGAGGTCCAAGAGCAACTCTTGCTATATGGAAGAGTATCATCCTCTGTGCTGGCTGCAAGGAGATCAGACTTTCACTTTTTGAGTGGGTCTCAGTAGGAAAAACAGAAAAATACTGCAAGTCAGAAATGCTGAGTTCTATTCCAGATCCTGGGAGCAACATAGCTTCACAGAAAGTCATCTCTTAACACACCTTTGAAGTGTTCAGCTCCTAGTCCCTTGAGCTTTTCCTTCTTACAGTCCCATTTTCCCCTTCTTTTAGCCTCACATCTCCATGTCTCCACTCCTGTTTCTCAGTCTTTTTCCAGCTTCACCTTTCAGTCCTCACCGTCACCATGTTCCGGCTGCTTCTCGTTGTCCTCATCCTAGACTCCCTTGTTTCCAAGCTAGACAGGTCAGTCCCTGGTTCTCCAGGTACCCCCAGATACCTTGCCACAGCGCTGCTCCCCCTGCTTTCCCTCCCAGCTCTCTGTCATACCAAACTTAATCCGATTCCGTCCATTCTTGACTGAACAAGTGCAAAGCAATTTGTAGAGGTTTGGCCAAACAGTGAAAGGTGCTCCCTAGATACCAGCATGTGTGATCCCTTTCTCCTTCAGAGTAAGGATGGACTAGGATTTCTACAGGACGTTTTAAAGCAGAACAATATCCTTCTTCCTTGCCTGGGTTAGTTTGGATTGAATTATCTAGAAGTATCCAGATGAGATGTATACCCAGCATGGTAACTTTCAGCTGTCACAGTTAGTACTTGCTAATATTGTAATACTGTAATTCAGCTTGAAGACAGTGACTTAAATGGAAAGCATAAAACACCTCAGGTACAGGAAGCCTTATCTTTGTTATCAATAATGTCACAACCTACTTTACAAAACAGATATGAAAATTGCAACCCAAGACCTCAGTTCACCTTTGCAGTCTCTCAGCTTTCCCAGGAGTGAGAAATTATTACCACACAGAGAGCAACAGAGGCACAGAGGCATCAGAAGGCAGTTTGGAGTACCACAGGAGGAGCAGGAGGGAGGAACAGATCCTGTGTTATCTTGAATTCCCACCCACATCAACTGATTTAATGAATTAACAGTAACAGAAGCATAGCGTGTGCATTACAGGTGTGCCAGGGATGGCAGTCACCAGCAAGGTCTGCTTGTGCTATGTGCTGAAGAGACACAAACCAGTTCTTTTCCCAAAGACGTTTATGATTTAGGGTGCTGTTTGCTGTTGTATCAGCTATATAGTTAATTCCTGCACGACAGAGCCCAATCTACTCGAAGATCCCTATGACTTGCAGGATCATGGCTTAAGAAACAAAGTTAAAAATTAACCCATGATGGTTTTTCACTGACTCCACCTCACCAGCTTATTTCTCATTTAGCACATGGCCAAGGCTGTCACTGATTTACACAGGAAACATAAGAGAGGGTTTCTTTCTCAGCTCCTGACGTCCCAAGGCTATATGTGTGTGCATAAAATGTATGCAAAAGAGAGGAGCTCTGTTTTCCAAGTGTGAAAAGGAAATTGTTCTAACGTGAGACATACGTCACTGGCATCCCGCTCCCTTTGTTCCCAAACATGGTAAAGAGCAATAAAGCTGTTTGTGGACTATAATGTGACATCACAAAAGAATGCACAGTTCTTATTTTTTTATGCATATATGTATATAACGATCTCATTGTGGGCATCCAAAGAATTAATGGTCATGAAATACTGACCAACAGCAATGTATAAAAGGTAAATGACACATAGGAAAGGAATCTCCTTTCAAATCACACAGCACATGAAACCATTCTGGTCTGTGACAACTACACCACTAGATTTTTTCCATGTTTATCCGAAGTAGCTTAGTAAGCATATCATGCATGCCATTCACTAAGTCTGTGCAGCAAAATACAGAGCGTGATGACCCCAAGCAGTGTCTGCAGCACTTGTAAGCTTCTCAGAAGGGAGGGCTGGCTGATGTTGCTGCTGCTGGAAAGTATTTATTTCAGTTCATTTTTGAGAGAAGTGGCGGAAATAGCTTTCTCTCTACTACAGCTGCTCAACTGTTATTTCAGTGGAATTACACCTGTGTAACTTCCTTATAAAAAGAGGTAGGAGTTGTACACATGTTCTGGGAGATAATGAGACTTCAGGAAAGGTTGTTGAGGGAGGCACGGGGCATCTCTATTGCTTTTGGTTCAGAACCAACCCATTTATCTTTTCTGTTTGATAAAAAGGGCAATTTCAGGGTTTTTCTGGCGACTGAAAAAAAATGTAATGCTAGATGCAGGCTTCCTTCTGTCCCATATGTCTTAAGTGTACAAAGCTTTTTTTAGAGAATAGCTTTCTTTTAGGGCAAACCAGTCCTTACTAAAAATAATTCCTATGAGATCAGTCGAGGAATGTTGCTGGCAGATCCTGGTGCCTTATTTACAAAAAATAAGGCTAAATCAGCCTAATCCAGGCATATAACATGAGGAGAGAGCTGAAGAACCCTCCTTGTTCCCCAGGGACATGATTGGTGGCCCTAGAGCTGTTTTGGTGGCTGTGGTCAGAGGATGCGAAGGGCCCATGCAGATGCTTTCCCCATGTGCCCTGGCCCCTGGGACTAGCCCACAGCAGTGGGCACAGCCACACGCTGAGATATTTGATAAGACACTGGGGCAATCTGAACACCCATCTGGGACCTCAAACCACAGAGCACAAGACATCTGTTAGCTTAGTAGGATCTACCTAGATGTGCATCTGCTTAATTTTAAAGAACCAGGTCTAGCTGTGACAGAGCTAGAAGTACAGCAAGGGCTGTACATGCACGGAGAGGATTCTCCCCCACTGTAGGTCTTGGGGTTGCATCCAGTATGAAAGTAAAACTTAGATGGCTTTTTAGCATTGATGTTCTCTTGACTTTGAACTTCACAGTTCTGTCTCCTCTTCCTTCACAGCAATGCCTTCTGTCAAATCTTTAGTATTGAACAGTACCAGCCCCCCCAATTGCTGCTGTGGTGTATTATTTTCAGTCTTTTTTGCCATTATTGAGGCAGACAGCAGGGCCCTGAGGCAGGGCCTCACATCATCTGTTAGCAAAAAATGCTCAGTAATTATTTATGATTCATTTGTGGGACAGGATTGCAGCATTTGCCTACATTATTGAATAACAGATACAGACCACAACTGTTAAGCAGACAGAAAGATCCATATTGTCTTGAAGACTGAAGGTGATTTTGCAGATTGCATGTGTTGTCAAATACGTCAGCAGACAAATGTACTGCACGTGTACCTTCAAACCAAGCCAAAGCATACCCATTGCCTTTTAGTTGCTTAAATATTTGTTCATACAACAAATAACTCTGAATTGCTTATCCACAGAGTTACCTGGTCTGTAATTGTGTGGTCTGGTTTTACACCTAGTTTTATTTAGTCTTCATTTAGGAGCAAAACTGGAAGGTCTGAGTGAGTTTGGGCTCTTTTTCTCCAAACAATGCATTTCATTTAAAGAATTCATTGACTCACTATGTGGTAAAACCTCGATCAGGTTAATTTTGCTTTCAAAGTAGAAGAAGAATCCCAGGATCCAATTGTTCCTTTATAATTCAGCAGTAAGCTAAAGAAACAGGAGCAGAAAAAGCATAGTTGTAAATCACACCAGCAGCCACAGGACAACATAATTCTGAGCAGCCATTTTAGGGCTTTGGTTGCTTTATGCCCTTTCCACATAATGAAGCCTGTTAAATGAATCCTTGTGGGAATCATTCATGAGGTTTGCATTTTGTCGATGAAATTCCACGTGCAAGAGGTGCATTTTGCAAAGTAAATGGTCTGTATTCTGTAAAAAATACTTAAAGATACTTCTTTTCTAGAAGGGCTTCTTGCTTTCTAGGTGTAACAATAGTATTCTCCTTTCAGTAAAATGTAAACCTATTCTCTCTGGGAAAATAAAGGAAATAGGTTTCAGTAGGAGTATTTCAGTCAGAAGGAATAAATGTGGCAAATGCAATTCCTGCTGTATATTTTATTCAGAAGGATTCCTAGATAGTCGACTGCATGGATACATGGACTGGATCCCACCTTCTCCTCTGTTACATAAATCTCTGAAAGAGAAGGAAACAAACTGTTGCTGTTTCAGTCTTCAAAGTAATGCCGTAACAGTGGATGGAGTAGAGGTTCTAACTAGTAAATGTGTATAATTCTAGCCCACCTTTTTCCTAATGCTTTATTGATGAAATTACCACTCTCTCTCTTCCCAAAATTTGCTTGTGGAAAGATGTATTATTTTACTCAGTGAGAAATAATGCAGGTGTCCAGTCAACCCAAAGGTTAAGTATTCATTATTTCTAGTTAAGTCAATTAGAATGGTGCAGATGCCTTTTCTATTTGATGATTTGCTTCCAGAGAAAGAGAATTAATTAAAAACCACAATCTAATTGAACTGAAATCATAAGATTTTGTTTCTAGGAAACAACTTATGAGTACAGATGAATCTGAAGTTGTGCATTTATATCTAAGTATAGAACATATCACTTCAAGCTGAGCCACCAAAGTTTGAGTCTGAGGTTAGTTTTCAGGCTGTGAGTCTAATTTAGTTCCAGAATGGAGAGTACAGCTTAAGATTCCCAACACCAGAGACCTGGCTGGGGGCTTAGAGGGGAAACATGTGATTTTGGTTTCAGTTAATTTTAGATTTATTTCTGTTTATGAGATCAGCTGTCTATTTCTAAAAGTGTTTTCATTTTGGCAGACTCCTCAAATGAAAGGCTTATTTTGAGACATTTCCTGTTGAGTAACTGATGTTGCTGCTGCTGAGAGGTGAAGGACGACATATACAGTGCTGAAGGGAATGTATGGTACTGTGATGGTCATGACAGGCATGAAAACAAAGGCTGACGATAGCTTTCCTTCCATTATAGAGGAGCTGAGCAGGCAATGCAGGGGGAGAGCACGGTACATAGCGTTCGCAGGTCTATCCCTCCAGCCTTTTGGGTGAGCTCTACTAGCCGTGTATTCTGAATATGGATTATGATCCTAGCTTCTAACTCTTCCCTTTTCTTGTACAAAAATTCCCAGTCAGCTTTGCAAATGATCTGGTTTGGGATTCTTTGTAGTTTATTGCCATTGTGCTGAAGACACAGAAACCAGTAAAGCAGAATTCTGTATGATTCTCCCATTTGGATAAAGCCATGGTAAAGTGAAATGCTGGCAAAAACATCTATCGTTTGAGGTGAATATTCAGAAATCTTGGCGTTCTGATGAATTCTGGAAGAGCACTGTTCCCAGCTAAGCATGTGGCAGGGCACTGGAACCGGCTGCCCAGGGAGGTTGTGGAGTCTCCCTCTCAGAGGACATTCCAAACCCACCTGGATGTATTCCTGTGTAACCTTCTCAAGGTGGCCCTGAATTGGCAGGGGATTGGACTGGGTGATCTCCAGAGGCTCCTTCCAACCCTGATGACTCTCTGATTCCTTTCTGTCTGCCCCTGCTAATGACCACTGCTGTGCAATTACCCTGTAGTTTCTGTAGCCATTTAAAGCCTTACCTAATTTCACAACTGTAAGAACAAATTAAACAAAGAGTTTCTTTACATAATAAGAGACAAGACAATGAGGATGCAACACTGGACAGTTAAGGTGACTCTTTTTTTAATTGCCTTGTGGATGTCCTGCTCTTACTTTTAAGTCTTTTGAACACACTTAGATAAGCCTTTCCCTGGTTCTTACTGTCAGAACTGTAAGAATGCAGTAGCTGAAAAGAGATCATGAAACCAGTGAGGTCAGCATCTCAGGAGAGTACATCTGCAGAACTTGAGAGGTGAAAACTAGGTTATGGAAAGTTCTTAGCTTTTGAGGAAAACCTGTTGTAAAAGGTTTAGCAGGAACATGCAGGAACAGAAACCCATTTGTGGCTACTTGAGCACACTAACAGAAACCTGTGAGATGTGCAAAAGGTGGAGGTCAGAGCGTTTGAAGGAGAAGCCCTTATGAAGCTGAGCAATTTCATGAATTGCAGCCAACTCCACAAAATTCTTAGAGGAACAAAGCTGCAAGGCAGTCTCTTGTGTGCTTATTTAATATAATTAATTAATGCATTTTGAACCACTTTTTCAGTGCAAAGGGATCTTAATTACAGCATAAAATTCAGATGTAATTGATGTAAAAGATCTCCATGAAAATGAAAATATGAGCTGCTATGTTTGAAGGCAAAGAGAAGAGGAAATGCCCTGTTGTAAGGTCACATCTTATGTGAGTCAGAGTCTCATCTGATTTGCATGTGCTAAGGGTCCAGCTCACACAGAAAGCAAATGCTCAGATACTTGCATAGCATAAAACCCCGCATTATGTTGTCATGGGTGAGCATGTAATGCAGAGATAATGAGGATAATTTGCTTATTTCTGTCAGCTAAAAGATCCATTCCAGAATTTGCCTGAAAATATTACAAATTAAGAGCTGTGTAGAATAAGTTCATTGACTGGGCTGTGCTCAAGCAGAGCTCCTGTGTCTGAGATCTTCCTACAGTCTATCCCAGGCTAATCTTCCTGAATACATCCACTGCTTTGGGCTTTCCTCAGTGACCTCTATGTAAGAGGAGGCAAGAACACCTCTTTGAGTTAACAGACGCATGCAACCAATACTTGTTTACTAGGGTGAAATTTCTTACACCTCTATAAAGGATTCAAAAGCAGTGCTTTTAGTCTTGTGTTCAGGTTAGAAGTCATCTCTTCTAGTAATGCTCTTTGACTTCATATGACCTGATTCACGTATAAGTCTCCCTGTGATTAATAGAATCATAGTTTGGCTTGACTGGAAGGGACCTTAAAGCTCATTCAGTTCCAACCCTTTGCCATGGGCAGGGGTACCTTCCACTAGAGCAGGTTGCTTCAAGCTCTGTCCAGTCTTGCCATGAACACTGTCAGGGATGGGGCAGTCACAGCTTCTCTATTCCAGCGCCTCAGCACCCTCACAAGAAATTCTTCCTAATGTCTGATCTAAATCTCCCCTCTTTTAATTTAAAGCCATTCCCTCTTGTCCTATCATCACATGTCCTTTTCAAAAGCCCTATTCCAGCAATCTTGTAGGCCCTCTTTATGTATTGGAAGACTGTTGTAAGATCTCCTGGAGCCTTCCCTTCTCCAGGCTGAACAAGCCCAATTCTCCCAGCCTGTTTCCGTAGGAGATGTGCTCCAGCCCTCTGATCGTCCTTATGGCTTCTCATCTTCCCAGCATTTTTTGTCCGAATATGCTCTCTTACCCTCACATCAGCTCATATTACTGATGATCTTATGAATACACCTATCAGATGCTAATGGTTATAACTGCTACCAGCTTAGGGTGGTATGCCATGAACAGGTAAGAGATGGAAGGCTTTTTATTTCTTTGCAGATGTGCCAATATTCTTGTTGTATGGTTGTTTTAGTAATAATAATGATACTAACAATGATGATAATAATACTAGTTTCAAACATTACAAAGCTGGCACTTCCCCTTCACCCACTGGTGCAGTCACAGCAGAATGAATGCTTCATTGTTATAAGAGACATTCTGTTGCACAAAGCAACCTCTGTTCACAAACAGAAGGTTAGAAAAGTTCAGCCAGTTGTGACAATTAAATACAATGATTGTCTGAGCATCCCTAAGGGTTGTCAATCAGTCTGTCTTCACACAGTTGGAGCTACCTGGGTTTTATTATAAATGGAAAGAATCAGTGACAACAACCCTTGTAAAAACCATGTAATGAAATGTGATTTCTGTTTCCATATTCAGAAGTAAAGAGCAGTTGGCTGCTACTTAATAAAGCCATTACTTTTCACCCAGGACTAGAATCATTGGAAGGAGCTTAGAACAAAGCCATGGAGCGATAGGGGAGGCTTTTAAGAAAATGAACTACAGGAACGCTGAAAAATCTTGTTCAGTGACATGGAGCAGTTGATGTTTTAGGGGTAGCTGACATCTGAAGAAGGCCAGGATAAAATTCACAGCTATTTAGAAGAGAAAAATACAGGGAAGGTAGAATTTATCTAAGCATAGTAAGCCCAAGAGAAGCAAGGGAAGTTTACAAATAACTTCCTGACAGTGAAACATATTTCACATAGTGTAAGATTGTTTATTAAACAAAACTCTGGAAGCAGTCTAGTGAGGAACTTTCTTTACTGGTCTTTTCCTACCTCTATTTATCTATGTTTCTCAGAAAAGCAATGCTTTCTTACCAGCCACTTAGAAACCTTAGCATTCAGCAAGCATTTGGAAAAGGCTATATTCCTATGAGAACCTTTATTTTTTAACATAGTCTCTCCAGCAGTACTGCTTAATGAATGGAATGCTTGGAAAGCAGTAAGTTGACTGTGGTACCTAAATTCCTGCCTGAACTCTGCCAGTCAGTGGCAAACAAGCAGTATGAGTTGTGCAGAAAACCCCTGTGACATAGGAAATAGGGTACGAGACACTTGTGTTCCACCTGAGGCTGGCAGGAGTAGGAGAAAATCCATCACTGTTTATGAGGTGGCATTTGTGAGACATGGGAGCTGATCTAACAGAGGAAGTGGAGAATAAATACTGAGCAGAGAGATTATTGTTGAGATACAGATCCCTAGTCTTGGTAGTGTGACTTGGGGCCAATGGCAAGGAATTCCGTCTCATTTCTTTTATAGAGTATATCTTCATTTTGAGACTGTTGCTAACTACTTATAGTAATAATAATGGCATGTGTTAGTGTTGTAATTTCTTAAGAGCTCATTTCTTCACGTCTTTTTATAGAAACTTTAATTCATTTGGCAAACATTTTTGTGATGTTCTCTCACAAATACTGAAGCAAGAATATTTTTGCAAGTGCTGCTCTGTATATTTTGGGTCTCATGCATGATTTATCACTTACTAAATTTGAAATCCAAATTATGGAATTGGCTATAGCTATTGACAGAAAGCAAAATCTGCAGTGCTGGAAAGGACTAAAGAGGTTAGCAGCATCTTACAAAGCTTCCACCTTTATAAGAACAGTATTTGTATTGTAAGTTACTTCCAGCTTTGCACTCCACAGGTGCTCACTCACAATAGCAAAAGTGTTGTCATTCGTCTATAATCGGGACATTATTTTTACTTCAAGTTATTCCAACTTTGCAGTCAGTGGAAACTAACCAGCTATAGTAAAAGTGCTGTCATTCATCTATAACTGGGACAGTACTTTCATCATAAGTTATTCCAACTTTGCAGTGAATGGAAACTAACCAGCAATAGTAAGTGTTGTCAGTCATCTAAAATAGAAGGGAAGAGAAAGGAGAAAGACGGTCAAAAGACAGAATATATTTGCAACAGAGTCAGAGTAGAATATTCTCAGGGTGTCACAAGATGCTTTGTAATTTTTTGTTGTTTGCAGGGGGGTTTTTTGTCCATTAAAGGCAAATTGTGAATGCAAAGTAGCTTTAAATTGGTGACATTGTGTACAGGCTTCCAGCTGAAAGGCTACACCACCTCCTTTGGTGTCTCTCTACCTATACTTGGATGGGATGAAGGGGTACGATGCAGAGAACATGCTCTTTTAAAGTCAAATCTCTGCTGGTGCTGGGGCCAAGAAGTGAGATGAGCAGCTGCTTGCAGAGCTCACGGCAGCTTCAGCTAGAATGTACCTGATAGCTAATACCAGCTGAGGTAAGTGTGTTAAAGCTAGCTCAGATATGGGTGCAGTCCCCTTAAAATAAGAGCAAGAAATCTGCCCTTTTTTTATGCTACAAGTGTGCTGTAGGCACTTAACAGTTATTAATAATGACTAATTAATAATGGCCCAAATCTTTGGCTGTAGTTAAGGAACTCAAAACATAAGTCATCTGGAGTTGTATGAAAAGATGGCTCAAAACAGTCTTAACTAAATCCTGAGCCAGCTTTGTGCCTGGACCTTCCTCCAGCATAAGATAAAGCAGCAGAGTACAATCTGTTCTAAGACATTAGCAAGGGAGAGCAAAGAACACAATAAATAAATTTATTGGTAATGCATAAGAAGAATGCAGAGTGGTGGCAAATAAGACCATTAGGGAATAAGAGTGTAAAATTAGATGGAAAGTAAGAGAGGAGGTTGGTCTATCGCAATGGTCCTAAATCAACATGTCATCTCAGAAACCACAAAAGTCAGCAACTGAGTGGAGGTGAGTGAAAGACAAGGGTGAAAACAATCATAATATATCAGAGTATCAGAAAAGCATTTTTACACTTAGTACACAACACATTGTTTTAGACCTGATAGACAGTAGTTACACAAAGAGACTTCAGCCCTCACTGAATGGCCTGCAGCAAAATAGAAATTCTTTTAAATGGTAAATCTAGGCAGGGGGAAAACCAATCCCTTTTTATTCAAGGAATTTTCACTTAAATCTTTGGGTCTCCTGGGAACAGATTGAAAGGCACATACCATACTCCAGAGTCACATCTACAGAGGCTTGTGGTTAGATTTGCGGATGCTTTTTGACAGCACGAGGGGCATGGTAAGAACCCTGGTGGGAAGACATACATTGCAAAACTTCAGCTGTTGTTTCTATTCTGCTTTGGAGGAACTTGATGGAAGATCTATCATTTGTTTACTTGTACAGTAAGGAGCAGGATATGCTGGTAGGAAGAGACAGCTTCACATTCAGGAGTCAAAGGCCTGTGATAGCAAAAGGCTTGCTTCCTTTTCTGGTGATGTTGTTTTGTGTTTTTGCAACAAAAGACAAATCTTACTCCATTAAGAAAAGACCTTGTTGGCCACTCTTGTCCTTATCTGCTGAGTCATGCGAATAATAGTTTATTTTAGCACTCTTAAAGAACTTTAGAGATTGTTTCCTCCCTGTTCCCCAGAAGATGGTTGAGAAATACTGCAGAACTTCATCAATAAAATCAAGCTAAAGAGTTTTTTGGTTGAAAGCATCTCCTTTAATGGTCTGCTGTGCAACACTTCAGTGGTCGGCTGACTCATGGCAACCTGAAATTGAAAATGACTTGGGGGTGAGGGAAAGAAAGAAGAGGCCAGGAAGAATTACAGTAGCCAGTATATTTTAACTATCTATCTAGTAGTCTGAGCCTCATCTTGTTCAGCTAACCGTGACCTCACGGAATTGATTCAGGCATCAGCTAGTGTCTGGTCCAGAGCAAAAGATGTATTTATACATTAGAGTAACATAGTCACTGATGAGAATAATAAATTACTTAATTCACTTCTGTTTTGATAATCTTAGATTATCAACAGGAGCACGCTGTCAGAGCTATGTCCTTTTAGTTCACCATTTTTGGAAAGCCGTTCACTAATACCAGAGGGAAAGCTCATGCTTTATGGTTTCAATTCTCTCACTTCTGCTATATAGTAAATTGCATTTCCTTAGTATACTAGTGCTATGGAAAATAATCCAAACAAGTGAAGTAAAAAAGTCTTTCCCTACATATTTGAAACCCAAATTCTAGACACAACAACCTTCAAAAAACCAAAACCATCAGAAAAACCCACTTCCCCCCACTCCAGAAACCTCTCTGATTGCGTATCCAATGTTGTGCTATTTACAGATCATCACAGAAGGTCAAAATGATCTTGTGTAAGTGCTGTTGTCCTAGGACACTGACTGTCGTAAGACATATGAAGATCTCAGCTACTTTTTCCTCTTAAATACAAACAAACTTTCCAAAGAAACAAAAACTGCAAAGCAGGAGAGTGTTTCAGAGAAGATGGGGGGAACCTCACTGCAAGAGGATGGATTACTCTGCTTTTTGAAGCTTTTGGATTTCCCAAATGTCTCCAGAACATCAGTCATGCATCCTCCTCATGACCCTGCATTAAGGGTGATCCATGCTGATGAGATGCGACAGACTCATCTGGGTTTGCTCAAGGAGTAGCCTGCCAAGCCTCTTGCATCTGGCTGATACTAAACAGAAACACATTCTCTTCTGGTTTATGCCTGGATGAGCCATTCCTGTAGCATTCAGAAAGCCGTCATTAGTTGGGTTGTTTGGAGAGGAGGCACACCATACCGCTCAACCTGAGCTGGCTTAGCCTTTTGAAACATATGAATTCCAGTCCCTGGTTGCAGCCTAGCAGCAGAATATGGAAGAGGGATGGAGGCAAAGGGGCTTTGGGGTGTTCTGAGCTGCTTGGATCCGGAGGAAGGAAGGCACAAACACAGATTAGAAGACTCATTATGTGGCTCTACCCTGTAAGTTGTCAGGGACCTCAGGTTATTAGTGTGACACCACCAGCTACGAAGGCTTTCTGCCACATTAGTTTTGTCATTGTCAGAAAAAGGGGGAGCGGTGGGAGGTGATGCAGAGGGCATTAACAGCCATGCTGTGCCGCTGGAGGATCCTGTCAGCGAGAAAGATAACAGCAGAATTGTACCAAGTGACTTGGACACATCAAACGATTCCAGTTTAAGAACCCGCAGGCCCGCAACAGGAGATTACAGATTTCTCAATGCATAATTCAGTATCATAAACATGTACATGACACCAACTCATTCTTCTGCTAGAATACTTTAATTTCTTGACAATAACATTGCTAAATTGACCTGGAAAGAAAGAGGCACTCAACATTTATAATTGATTTCTGCCCTACATCATTCTGGCTCCCCTCCTTCTCATGGAACTGCTAATATGAGTTACTGCAGATTTAGTATTTTGTTACAGATTAATTCAATGGGATTTTTGACTAAGCTAGTGTCCAGAATGACTTTGCACTCGGTGACATCTGCGATGCCAGCATGCAAAATGATTCTCCTGGCATTTTGACAAGTTCTATTGTACCACTGGGCACGTCTTGAGAAATCCAGCTATGACCGTATCTGATTTGGCGAAGAACACCAAGTAATATAACACAAATAGCGATAATAGTTATTTTGTGGGAGTAACAGCTTCTGGCTATTTTCATTCCCTCTCAGGCAGGCTTGCAGCCCAGACATACTTTCAGTGCGGTTTCTATACCTGTCAAAGTTCTTTCAGATTGGACTAATATGACCAAACAGTTTTACCAGAACAGTCGCACTCTGACCCTGATTTTTTCATGGTACAAAGCAACTGAGATATTAGAACAAAATCCTTCTTCTGGTGGTCTCTGCCATTCCTTCTACTGATGTATCTGCTAAAGCCATCTCTATCTTAGACATATCTATATAGATGCATAGATGTACAAGTTTGATATAGATCTTAAAATTTGTGTTTGGCTACCTTCAAGCTACTTTTCACTGTCAGAATGGCCTCCTTTCCTAGCCTTTGATTTGGAGGATGTTCTGGTGATAGGAAGCTCAGATCTTGGAAAATTCAGGACTCCTTAAGAACTGAGGTCCACTGTCAGTCGCTGGAGTCCCCAGTATTTGCTGGAAGCAATGAAGGTAAATTTATTTACCAGATTCAATTTTCTCCCCTTTGTCAGGCTGCGTTTACATTGTTGTCAAAGGTGCGTGCTTCATTTTTAAGGCTACGATGCTGCTTTTCTTCTGATTACTCATCTGCATTTTGTGATTCACCTCTGCTGCAACGTTTTCATTGACATCATCCCCATGCCAGTAAAAACATGTTTGTTTTCTTACTAACCATATTCATCAGCTTCAGTTTCAGAGCCTGTCCTCTCTCCTGAATCAGTGTTTTCTGACAATTGGCCATTTTTTCATTGACTAGCTCCCCTCTTACTGTGTTGCAGACACCATTAATTGACAGCGGATGACCCTGCCTCTGATACCACACAAGGAAGAGGTTTTAACTGAAATTCATGGTAAAACCCCCTAACTGTGTGAAACCTAGATCAGAAATATATAGAGATATGTCTTTCTCAATTTACCTTTTTATACAGAAATCTAGAAATTTATAAAAAAGATACATATATACATTTATTTCTCATGTGCAATACATTTTAAATAACTAAATGCTAGGAAACACTGATATTTGTTAGAGAAAAAATGAAACCAGTGATGCAAAAGCACCAGAATGCAAAATTGCAGAGATAGTTTCTCATCACTTGTGTCAATGGAGATGAGAGGACGGGTACTCCGCTTACGACAGAAACGAGCTGAACACAGCCGGGTTTAAGTTACGTGTACCATGTGCCGGTTCCACTGGGAATACTGAAAGCAAAGCGTAAATCTCTCTGTAGCACAGGCACTGGGGCTCTCGGAAGGTGCAAAGCTGAAGTAACATTCCCGTATTCCTGAAAACATGCCCTACTTAGGCCACAGGCTTCCGAGAGCGGCGATGGGAAGGGCCCCACGTCCCGGGAGCGGCTTACCTGCCCGCTCCCCCTGCGGGGTTCTGTACTGCTTTCCTACGCACAGACCTCGCTGCTACCTCTGTACGAGCGCCGGCTGCCAGGCGGAGCCCCGGTGAGGGAGGGGGAACGGGAGGGAAAGCCCTCCTGACGGGCTGTTCACAACCGGCCTCAGCCAGCCCGAAGCCCCCGGACACGCCGAGCTCCGGGACGCTGCTCTCCGGGAGCGCAGCCCGCCCCGCCGCTACAGGGCACAGCACGGCCGCCCGGGGGGGGGCATCCGAGGCGGGCCCTGATCCGCTTTCCACGGCCGGCAGCAGGTCCCTGTCGCGGAGCCGTGCCGTGTCCCCCGGCCCGCGGGACAATGGCAGGGGCGGGGGAAAGCTCCTCCGGAGGCCGGGCTGAGCAGCGCGTCCCGGGCAGCCACCGCCTCACCTGAGGACAGCCCGCGGGGCCGCGCGTCCCATTCACCGTCGGGGCTAGCAGGAGGGCAGCAGCGCGGCGGTGGGCGAGGCCTCCGCGGCCCGCCCCTTCCTCCCGCCCGCCTCGTGTCCCCGTGCGCGTCGCCGCGCCCCCCGCCCGCCGCCGCTCCGCCGGTGC